>VWYI01030892.1:64331-283587 GCA_013399455.1 Anthoscopus minutus | reverse complement strand
TAGAATGCAATATTTTGATTGTTTCACAAACAGATTATGCTGCATTTCACTATCCAAACACTGTGCATTTGTGTTTGGTTGAACTGCTTTTTGGCTGCTCAGCTAAACCAAAGATCAGCGTGATCTTCCGTGCTTTTTATTGTGGAAGCATTATCAAAAAAAGTTCTTAGTTGGCTCTATACCTTGTTTGTTTAGAAGTATACTGAATTGGTTGTAATATTAGTTTTTTAGAAGAACTCAAAACATTCCTAACAGATGAGACATTAAAATAAGTACTTGAGGTTAATCTCAAACAAGTTTCTGTACTCACTTCTCAGAAAACAATAACTCTTTAACAGATTTTTACTAGTGCTTTGTTTTCCACACAGAGTTCCCATACCCTTGCCTCTTTGGCTTGTGCCTGATGCTGCCCTCTACTGCCCCACCGATGTTCAGAACAGGCGGTCTTGTTTGTAATAGTCTCTAATAAGCAGCTGTTCTCAAGAAGAGAAGCTCTGAACTGGTGTAGAAAGTTCTGTGAATTAGCTTGTACTTTGAAAATGGCTTGTGGATTCTTTCTTTGAAATGCATGTATGTGCCCTACTGATAACAACTACTGTCATGTCCACAGCTTTATTTTCATCTTTTATTCATGGACCTTGGCTTTATTTTGACCAGATTTTTACTTCTTTTTAAAACATCTGAATATTGGAACGATCAGTCAATTGATTCTAGGCTATAATTATGTCATCTTCTCAGATTACTTCATAAGTAAGAATATTTATTATAGATAAATATAGATAGCTTCAGATACATCAAACCAAAACTGTTTATGCTGCTTAATAATAAAGTGTTGTTTCAACCCCAGGCCCTCAATATAGAGAAGAGAGGTGTACTTTACAGAAGCTTAGCACTGGACTAGATGGACTGGCAGGGAATAATTTCCAAAATTTAAATCCCTCCTAAAAATCTTCATTTTACTTTGTCCAAATTAAGAGGGAGCTCCAGCTACATTACTTCAAAAGACTGCAGAGTACTGCAGTGGTGTTTAATACAAGTCATCTGTCTTTATGCTTATCAGTGTGCAGGCTGATATGGCACGTCATTGCTTTGGGTGCATAGCAACTCAGTAGATACTTCTTAAATCAGAAGAAATAATGGCAAAGTTGGATTGGCTCCACCATTACTGTATTTTGTTCTAATCAAGAATTTTTAATATATTTCTTTTGTCTTCTGGGTAGAATCGTGTTCCTTCTACAGCTAGAAAAGATTGTGCTGCTAAATTAAAGGAGAAGCAACTTTTTGAGATGTTTCCAACTATTAANAAATCTCCCACTAGAAATTCTCAAGCGCTGAGGGTTAAATCTAGTGGGAGAACTTAGTGGGTGTGGTAATAGTAGGTTCACAGGAAATGGCATCTGCCCAAGAGGAAAACACTACCATCACCTGGTGTTACCTGAGTATTTTCCTGGTTACTACAGCCATTCTGACAGAATGAGCCATCTCTACATATCTTCCTGCTGACATTCTTTTGCTCTCTTCTGCATTATGTTTCTGAGATATGTGTCTACCTTCTTAAATCCAAGTTTCTGAGAAAAAAACTGTTTTTTTCAAGAGAAGCATCTTTTTTCATCCTCGGCCATTTGAATGTCTGTCTCTACATATGGGTTGGCATACCTGCTTGTCAGTCATGCTGCTTGTCCAGGTTGTTTTAAAAATCTTTCCTGTTTAAAACATATCCTTTATCCATTTGCATAACATTCAAACATTTCACCATCTAATTTTTCACATTCTAAATTGTCCTCATAGTGTTGCTTTTCCTAAAATCTGTATTTACTTTTGATCAGTCTGCTCTTATTAGCTTGCTAAAGATCAAGAATAAAGAAGAAAAAGGGCTTATTAGAAAGCTGTTGGCAACTGATGTCTCATTTAATTAAATTTGATAACAAAAATATGACTAAAAATACAAGGGTTTTCGCTCATTAGAGTGTCAGAAAACTGAGCTAGTTTTCAATTAATTTGAGCTACCTAACCCTGACCAGAGAAGATTTAATATGAATCATCTTGCCCAGCCCAAAGAGCGGCATTTATTAATATCTCTTTGATTAAGGTAGGTTGCAATTAATTTCAGTATGTCATTTTCCTTCTAATGTTCAAGTGCCTCTCAGTTATGTTTCAGTCGACCAAAACTGCAGGTGAGTTGATGCCAGTAATGCCCTACAAGTAGTCTGCAAGCCTTTCTTTAATAAGCTGGGATATTCCATTCCAGTGCTTGTTTTCATTGTAATCTAGCTCTATAACAATATCAAGGTTTATTACAATGAATTTAGATAAATGTAGCAGCAATTAATATGTATTTGTAAAGTCACAGGTTTTATTTATCCTTTACAGCTACTCTTTAGAACAAACGGAACAGTTTCTGAACTGTGTTCTGGAGGCAGATCCTGTAAAAACAGTTATAGCTCAAGAAAATGTTCAGCAAAATGAAATTGTTTCTTCCTACAGTGCTGCAAAGAACCGTGAGAAGAAGGTACTTCTATTATTTTTTAACCATAGTTACAAACATAGCCAAACCTATGCTGATGAAAACACCATACAATGCGACTGTAACTTTAGCAATGCAAATTCTTACAGGCAAAAAAAAGTAAGGAAGAGGATGATCCTTTATGTGAAATGTTTCAAGACTTTGAGTATCCACAATATGATGATTTAAGAGCAGAAGCTTTTTGTCACCAGCAAAAGAGACAGGAATGTTTGAAAAAGGCTGGGGAGGCATATCGCATGGGTATGAAGTCTGTGGCAGCATTTTATGCACATCAGGTAAACCATAATACTGTGCTTTTTGTCTGAACTTGGGGAGGTACTTAAACACTGAATTGGAAGTGATAAGGAAAACATCATGCCTACAAGAGTTGATGAATTTGGTCACTATTCCCTGTGCGTTACATTGACAATCACAAGTACATTAACTTCCATTAGTAATGATACTGGCACAGGAATCTAACTTAACCGGATTTGGTGCAAGACCTTATGAAAGGTGATATCAAGTGCTTAATCACACATGCTCCTTTGTCTTAGATGTCTCTCACATCACATCACATGCTTGTAAACACCAAGATTTGTGTCCAATTGGTCTGGCTAGGCTCACTGGAGTGTGACATGGACTGCAAGAAACATAATTCTTTGAATCCTCTGTATATGTTGTTGCTGAACTGTTTTTAGACACATCTTCTGTACTTTATAGGAGTCAGACAGGTGTTAAGATGTCATATTTTGCCACAGAATATTGCTTGCTTCATCCTCCATAAATCTTGGGCAAGACTGCTGCCTGCTGTCTTCGCTTCTTCATTCTGACTGTCTTTATGGCTACAGTCTGTCTTGGGTTGGGATAAATGAGGTGCGTACGTCATGCTTTTCACGATACATCTGGTTATGGAGTGTAGATCTGCTGCTGATCAGTCGTGCATGCTCTGACCTTGGAGCACAGGCTCTTTGGTCACAGGCACATTTCTTAGTATGCATCAGTTTGAGTACTGCTGATCAGTGCTGTTGATCATACTCTAGGTTTTAAGAGTCATCTCTTACTGTAATCAAAGTTCCTCTACTATGGTTTCTTGGTGCCTTCACAGGAGACCCTTCCCTTGACATTACACTTAAATAATCTGTTACAAATATCATCAAAGGCTGTAGTTTTCTCCATATCTAATAGCATATAAAAATTTGATAATAATTCACATTATAGAAGCATTTAATTCTAAACTTTGAATTGTATTATGACAGAACAAAAATGTGTTAATAAATCACTTGAATTTGCTAATTCAAAAAGCTTTCATGCAAGTGGTATAACTCTAAATGTTTAGATTGTTACTGTGCATATAGGAAGTACTGATTATATATCTTTATAATGAACCTTTTATGGTTTTTATTTATATATTCTTGAAGTTCTGAGACAAAGGTGTGCAGGATTTTAAATAGAAATGTAATTTCTAGTCCTGTCTTGTTTTTGTTTTTATCCATAAGAACAAATACAATCTAGTGAAATTTATTTATTATATACTTTCCTTAGGTAATAAAAAGGCAAACTAAGCTATGTTTATGCATAAAAAAATTCTTCATGCTTGGTGGCCTTTGTTTTGGGAATCCTTTGCAGGTGAATTACTGAGCTTCTGTCTTGGTTCTGACACTAATACACTTCAGATGATCCATTTTAAGAAAGTGTAAGACCGACTTTCACTTTTGTTCCCTTGAGCCTTTGTCAGTCCAATACCTGGAGTTAAATCTTCCATTCCTTTTCCGACTGTGGCTACAGATCTTCAAGGACATAATATGTTGCTTTGATCTCTCAGATATTACCATTACAAGGTTCATGGGAAGGAGTTGGTACTTATTTACTCTCTAAGGTGACTGAACTGTAATGCTCCTTGCCTTCATTCCAGAACAGACTTACTGACTTTGTCAGTCATAAAAGTTGTCAAATGTATTAGGACATATAATAGGCATTAATAATAATATTGTTTTTGTTGTTCATTGTTGTTGTTTCTATTATTATTATTATTGTTATTGCTGTTATTATTGGTGTTTACCATTGTCTTGTCTGAAACCTGGGGAATGCATTTGGAAGAATTAACCTTAAATACAACAGTCAGCAGGGTTTTCCTAATCTGTTGGGCATTTTCTCTGGCACTGTTTCATTATAATTTTAGTAAAATACTTCCAGGAAATAAAAAACTACTTTTAGGAAAATAAACCTGCAACTCAGTATGGAGTGTGGAGTGTAACCTTAGCTTATGTAAGCACCTTATGATTTTGTGCCTTTTCTACCTTTTCTTTTCTATGTAAGACTTTTGTTATAATACCATCTTTGTGCCAGCTTTGAGTAGTTTCTCACTGATTTCATTAAATCTTCTTCTGAGTAGGTCTGAGTAAGCATCTTGAAGAAGTTCTGTTAGAATTATAAATTCTACTGGTTCAAACTTGAACTAAAAGCACCCTGACAGTGCTGTCATTTTGAAATCACTGACCAGTGTGGAGCTTAAATTATTTCTCAGTGTGTAATAGTCCCTGTGCTTCTGAATAAAGGGTCGTCTTCATGAGCAGAAGATGAAAGAAGCTAACCATGCTGCTGCTGTGCAAATCTTTGAGAGAGTAAATACTTCCTTGCTGCCTATGAATGTGTTGGATTTGCATGGTCTCCATGTGGATGAAGCTGTGAATCAGTTGTCCAGAGTACTGCAGGAAAAAAGTGAAGGTAGGGTTTAGGTAATGATTCTTGCCCCCTAAAAATTATTCTTATTTTCTATTAAGAAATCATGATACATGGCAATATTACAGGGAATGAATGTGCTTTAATAACATATATGTTAAAAAACAACTAGGTTTTGTGTTGTCTTGTTTCCAAAGTACCCCAATGGAATTGTTTTTCTTTGACATGACAATGATTCTTTTTGCTTTCTGTCTTGACTCCCTCCCCCTGCTTCTTTGTAAATCTTCTTCCTTCTGTGAGGTGATGATGCAACCATATATGTGTCACCATTGCATTGCTTTGTCACAACTATGTTGCTTTTATAATCTTAAAAGAAAAATTACTGTGTTGGAATTCTAACCACAATGATGATACTGTCTTCAACTTCTACATGAAAGTGTGAGATCTGAGCTACCTTGCAGAAATTTCTGTATCAGTTTGTTGGCAGCATCGCTTGAGATCAGAATACTGCTGCTTCCAGAAATGTCATTTTATGCAGTTTTGCTTGAGAGCTCATTTTTTCTCATAGTAGAGTTCAAGTATGTCATGAGTGTCTGTGCTGTAAAAAGATACATTTTCTGCATTACTAGTTTACTCTCTAAATTTAAGCACACTAGGAATGCTTCTATAACAAATGTTTATTTCACAAGGTACTGCTGTACAAACCTGATTTTTTGAATCAGGTAGTCCCCAGAATATAAATAAAAGTGTCCAGTTGGCTTTAGATAACTCTTGTCTTTTAATATGCATCAGAGATAATTAAATTCCATTGTCTTGTGCAATTCCTGCAATGACATTTGTGTAATTTAAACTGTAACCTAATGCTTTTTAGAACTAAATTTCCAGAACTGTACTTAAGTCAAGAATGCTGAATTGATAGTAGGGACTCTCTGTTCAGTCTATTCACCTAAATCTGAAAAAAAAAAGAAGTTAATTTCACTGTACATACAGTGTAAGGGAAAAGGATCAATACTGGGAACTTTTTTGCTGGCAGAATTAACAGGAAATAAATATTAAACCTAAATAAAGTTATGATGTGGGGGAGAGTAGTTGAAGAAACATGTCATGCAAACTGATAATTCAAAACTGGAAAATCTTGACTAGTTGTGAGAATCCAGTTTAGTTTATTTTTTTCCTCTTTTTCAAACAATTTAGGTTGCTGTTATCTCTAGGAAGAGAGCAATTTCTTTTGTTATCAGGGTTAAGTGCCCTAAGAATACTCATGGAATGTGTTGATTTGTTGATTTCCAAGCTCCAGCATAACAGAGGATAATCCAAATAATGCGACATAAGTGTCAAAATCTGGATTTATATTTTCCTTCTTCTTAATTTCTATATTCACATTAAGACAAAACATGAAACAATACAGAAGCATGACTTAAAAATTCAGTGAATGAACACCCACCTCGTTTAATTTTGGAATTTAAATTTGTATCACAGAATGTAAATTCCAGTTGAATATTAGGTGAAGAAACAGTAAGGCTTGTATGAAAGTGGAAAGATTTTTTGATGATCACATTATGCATATTGCAAACAGTCTAGATTTTAAAAGTTCAACTTTTCCAGAACGGGGCAGAATTGCTATTTGTATTTAAAATATGCATATCAGCATGGGAAGACAGAAGACAGAGCTCTAAATGAGTAGTGAGAGTTTTCAGAAGAATGCATGGAGGGGTTATACTGAATGCCAAGTCTGCTGAGGAAAACTTTAACCGTTACAATTCCTGCTGTTGCAGAGTACCAGCAGACTGGTGGTAAACCTTATCTCAGTGTTATCACGGGAAGAGGAAGCCATAGTCAGGGAGGAGTTGCTCGCATCAGACCAGCAGCTATCAGATACCTCACAAGCCACAACTTCAGGTGAGTTTAGATTTTTGTTACAGATAATTTTCTTTTCTTAACACACGTTTAACTAACTGAAAATTGAAATTTAGTTTTAGAATGCTGTTAAACTATTACACAAATGAGGGCAGGTGTCCTGTTTCAGATTAAATTAAGTTTGTTGTTTCACACATTGGATGCAGTTGTGGAGCACCTATTAAATGTTAGATCCTTTCATCTGAAAAAGTTTAATTCCATATTTCCATTCAAGATTGCTTGCTTTACTGTGAAGAGTTGCTAATCCTGCTTTTTATTGGTTCCCAATACTTGCATTTGTGCTCAGTTTATGAGGGATAGCAATTTAGTAAGTCTGGGCCGGCACCAGCGTGTTTGCTGCTTTTTATATACCTGCAGTGTAGGAAGGTGACCCTGAAGGTGAGACTCAAAGCAATGACTTCTTATTTCCTTATTGGCTTCTACAAAATGGAAGGATGAAAATCCATTTTGAAAGAAGAGGGAATGAAAGGGGAACAGGAATAGAGGAACAGAATTAATATAACCAAGAATATTGGGCAGTTTTTTGTTTTCTCAAATCTTCATCTTTGTTTCTGATTTTTCCACATCTTTATATCTCCAGACACTGAAAAATCCTTCTTTAGTGTCACATTTGAGGACATAAAGGTGATTTCCTGACTCTTCACAATCACACATACTTGACTGAGAACCTTACCACTTTCCATATGTTTGATGAAAATTGAAGGTGATGGCATTGTGTATAGTTTACATGTTGAAGCTTCTTTTTTCCTTGTTTTGTAGGTTCACAGAAATAAAACCAGGCTGCCTGAAAGTCATGCTGAATTGAGGAGTTTTGGAAAGAGGAATATGGAAACTGAGGTGTCATTTGACCACCGGGTAACAGAAAAAAAATCCCATGTTTTGAACAACTGCACTGGTATTTTGTAATCTGTTTTAAAGGATGATATTTTATTAGAACTGGTCTCAATTTACAGCAAGTGGATTTGTCAGTATGTTTCAAATAAATTTTTGTGTGAAATAGATCCTTTTTTAAACCTACAGAAAGAAGATACTTAGAAGGATTTGAAGTCTCAGAAATGCAGATTAAGAATTTTGCTGATAAATATTATATAATATTTTTATAAGGGAAGTTAAAGTACAATTTTTAATATAACTGTCTTCTTAGCATACCTAATCTGCCTTTTGACCCTTGCACATTTTGATTTCTATGGCTTCTGTACCTCTAAAACATATTATCTTGTGCAAAGTTATTTTGTAATTCAGAACTTTGTAGTAAACCTTCAGAAGAGCAAAGGAGAGGCTGAAACTGGGCAAGTACTGGTATTTCAAATCCATTACATCTGAATGCTGATTATTTCCAGATTTCTTTAAAAATCTGATGTCTTTTTAGTGGTTATGTTATGATGGGTTAACCAGTTCGATTATCCTTACTTTGTTCTAAACTTCTCCAAAGACTGGAGGAAGTTACATATTAAGGCCAGCCCTGTGATTGATAATTTGGCAGATTTAATCTGATCTCTTAAAGGGAAAATGCTATTATTCAATCTCTTTTGGAGATCTGCCTACTGGATTAAAATTGTTTCGTACTTTGTGTCTTTTTAAATGCAGCAAAAGCAGTACAGTTTCTCTTTACAAGTGTCTAATAATGATGTCTTCATTCACTGTGTATTGTTCAGTGATTTCCTTGTAGAACATATGATCATGAGACATTTTAAAAGTATTTCTAACAACAAAGTGAATGCTAATATTGCAATACTAATTGCCTAACTGGAAAATTTGAGAGTACAGAAGTTACTATGATTTTGGTAGTGTTGCATCAGCATCTGAAATACCTTTGTAAAAAAAAATAGAACAGAAAAAAACCCAAATAAAACCCTTCAAAAATGAAATATAAACATCTGTACTTAGACAAGTGTTTCCAGGAAACACTCCAAACACTTTTTTAATAGAAGTATCTTCTAGAATGCATTGCTGTTTTTATTTACATCTTTGGCTCCTCAAAGGCATATGATTTTTTGTTGTAAGGGTTTTTCAGAACAAGTGTAAGTTGTGTATTAGGAATAATATTAATAGATTAAGGATTAATGTGAGGAGTTTTAAAATTTTTAACCTCTGTGCAGTAAATTTTATCCAGGAACTACATGCACACAGAGTTTGTATATGAATCCATATGTGTGTGCAAGTTCTGCAATTTGTATGCATGAGTACTAATAAACAAAGAACTTCTGTGAGAAAAGCTGTCCACAGAAATAGGTTTCACTTGAAAGCGTGTCTGTAGAAGTTGCTGACAGGCTGAAAGACATGATGTTTCCTGAATATATCTCCATTTAGTCTAATACATACACAGTGAATAGGATGCATGGGAGACTTAAAAATGAGTTTGTTGTGCTTCAACAGATACAGTAATCTTTTCATGGTGATTTCGAGTGGAAGAATAGCTTGAGTAATACTTAATCAAAGGGACTCTTTCTATAATAATAGACTGCCATAATAAGTTCTATATTTTTTGTGGGTAGTTAGTTCATCTGAATTGCATCCTCTCTTTGTTTTCTTCTCTCTGCATTGCTGTGGGAATCAGTGGGTGAAATACAAAAGATCTGTGGTCCCCAAACAGCACTAACAGAGTTGTTTCTGGCACTGCTTGATGTCCTGTGTGGTGAAGCCCACATTCCATCCTCTGTGACAGTGTCTAAAATGGACTGAGATGCCATTTAGGCAGTTGGCCTCAAGACAATAGTTCAGACTTTCAGGGTTGCAAATGCTAGAATTGTCTCAGTGGAGCCAAAATCTTTGGTTTGGACCAAGGAACTTCCTTCTGTTCCTGAACAGGTTTTCCTTAGTGCTGCTGTTTATAACAAATGGAGTTGCAGCTCTCTGGGACAGCTCTCTATAGTATAGTCCCTGTTGGCTGGCCTGGATGGCTGTTGTGTGTTGAGCTGCTTGGGTGCCCAAGCCCCTGCAGAGATGTGCCTGTGAACAAGGAAGTGCCAACACTTGTGGTTGTTTTGGGAGGCAGCCTGATTCACTCAGCATATTCACACCATTCCAGACATGGACAAAGACAGCTTAGATTTTAGTTCAAAAGACAAGCAGAAAGAGTTGTCGGCTTGCCCATCTGTTCATCATAATCTAGTTGACAACTTTACCCTGGAGATGAGAAACACAGCTTTTTGCCTTCTTCTGACTTAGCAAGTGGGTGTTGATGATCCCACTTGACTCTCAGTTCTGCAGAAAATGCTCTGACCAATGTGCTCAGGAATATTTTTGAAGTCTCTGCTTCCTGAGCTTCTTTCAGAATTACCACTGCATGCTAAAAGTGCAAGCTTAAGGGGACGAAAGAGATTAAAGAATTAAAAGTGCATAAACAGTCTCTGAAAGTTAGCTAGGACTTTTCAGAAAGGAGCTGTTCCTGGTGAGCTTCAGTGTCCTTTCATACTATTTTTTCATCTCTTAGTCCTATTTGGATAAATACATAAAAAATGTTCAGGGTAAAATCAGCTCTACCCAGTGGTATGAGAATTTTTCTTCAATCTGTCAAAGACAGCAGAGAAATACACAGCTCAAGAGCAGTTTGGAATACTTTTTTCTCTTCCTTTCCTCATTTGCCTTCATGGGGTACGGGTTGGGGTTCACTAACATACTCTGAATGCCCTG
Source organism: Anthoscopus minutus (assembly GCA_013399455.1). Classification (NCBI taxonomy): domain Eukaryota; kingdom Metazoa; phylum Chordata; class Aves; order Passeriformes; family Paridae; genus Anthoscopus; species Anthoscopus minutus. Next base: position 272,855 of record VWYI01030892.1, on the reverse strand, counting down.
CCTGGTGTAGATGGGCATCAACCATCTGAACTTTGGTACAGATAATGGCTTAAAATCATAACACTGGCAGAACCAGTCTAGTTTCTGTTGAAAATAATAACAGAGCCTCTGTCAGCTTCAGCAACTCAAAACGAGGCACTGCGGTTCTGACTCAGAGAAAATATGATGATCCTCTGCAGGATCTCAAGCACGTGCTTAAAAGCTGTGCTGAGCTGGACATGGAATAGGTCAGAAGATCAGTGCACAGAGTAAAAATAAGTAGAGTTTTGTCAGTATGGATGTCCATGCCTTCAGCTACTCGCCAATATTCCAGAAAAACAACACTAGAGTTCTTGTATTTCTCTGACTGATTGTATAATGTATTCTGGGATGAATTCTTTGAAATGTAATTATTTCAAAATGGTATTTCAAAGTAGATTATATTTTAGAAGTTTCAAGCCTTTCTGGTGTCTCTTGCAGTTACATTGGTGAGAATCCATGAGAACCCCGAGATATTGTATAAATTCTGTATCATCTTAAAATTTAAATAGCGGTATCGCCACCAGCACTGCGAAATAATGTGCAACTGTTAAAATACTATTTTGTGTACCACTTTCTAGTCTATTCTTCAACAGCATGTGATTGGGATGAATGGTAGCCTTTAATATGTGACTTGTTGTGTCTTCTTTTACAGAACATTTTAATTGTTATCCTGTTTTAATTTATGAAAATTAACATTTTTGTAATATACAAAATTAATGCTCGTGGTAACATTAATGAGTAACATTGAGCTTAGAGTAAAAAAAAGGGCCAGAGGTGCAATGAAAAAAGTTGTCTGGAATAATATGACTGTTGAAAAGCATTTCAGTTGATTGTGAAAGTAGTAGGGCAAACATCTATTTTCAAAAGTAATTCAGGATGACTTGACAATACTTAATTACTTTGCCTTTTGCTTTTAGTATCATGTGGTACATCCCCCCTCAAAACCCAACTGAAGCCCAACTGTTCAGGGTATTTCAGCTAAATAAACTCTTCAGAGGATTAAATGACAAGATGTGAATATGCATGTGAAAGCACCCAGTATTGCAGCTACCAATTGTAAAAGCTGTTAGGACCAGTACATTGGAAGATAAAAATTTCTATTTTTAAATGAAAATAAATTTTTTTATTTATATAAAGTGTTACTTTTGCTGTTAACTATAATTCTGTTTTTTTACTGAAATAGTTTTGTAATTTGCATTTAGAATTTCTAATATGAAAAGGAATTTAAAAAATGGAGTTTAATAAAGGATTTTTATCACAAGTATAGCCTTCTGTCTTGGAAAACTATGTTTCAGCTTGTATCAAATTTTTTCAAATAGTAGTCTTGAAGTTCTGCATGAAAGCCCCCTGCTTGGCTTCACAATACCATCTGTAGGGAGATGAAGCAACCATCTGCAGGCATAAAAAGTAACAGATTTGTGGCCTGAATTTCAGTGTTGCAAGTGCGAACTGGATGCTCAAATCACTGAAAACGAGGGTCATGGCTTCAGATATTTTTTCAGCCTGAAGTAACTGAAGAGATGCTATTCCAGGCTATTACTTACGGGTGAGTGAGAGCAGCAGTGTGTGTCAAGGGGAGGGGTGGTCTGACCACTGCAAGAATGGGAGTTCAGGGGAGGGAAGTGTTCTGGAGAGACCTCATTTAGCAAGAACCCTTAGGTCAGGGCCAGCGAGAGGCCAGATCTTGAGGGAGCAAGACATTCTACTGTGTGGATACAGAGCTAGTAAGCCTGGCTTTTCCCAAGCCTGCCCCATTCTGGTCAGGTGCAGGTATTTTCCTGTGTATTGTCCTGGAAGTGTGCCTGACACCAAAGTGCTGGCTGGAGTCTAACCTATTTTATTAGCTCAGTTTGATGACAACTTGCTATGACCCAAGATGACTCCTGCAGAAATATTCCTATGGCTTCATTGCCCCGCAGCTTGGGTTGGCTGCAGAAATAACTCAGGCTTGTGCATTTCCACAGCAAAGCCCTAACTCATAAGCTGTTTAAGAGAGCAGGGAAAACAGGTTTTGGGAACACATGAAAGCTTGGCAGATGCTAGTTTAAATGTAACGTGGCTGATGCTGAGCCGCAGTTATTAGACCACAGCACTGGTAAATGTCTTGTTGGTTGTGTACTCCTTACTCACAGGCCTCCCTGCTATGGCAGTGTGGCTCAAGGTCCAGCTTGGGCATTAGTCTCTCAAATGGTGATCTTTTAAAGTGGAAGTACTGCTGCTGTTCTTGCCTTCTGTCTAGAGGCAGCTTAACTCCTACCCTTGCTAAAACAGTCCATCCTGACTCACCAGCTTCTGTTTCAGTTCATGCCCTTTTTTACTGAGTGTTGGGATTTTCTTGAGCGCCTCTATGCTTCCAGCTGGGAGTTTGCACTTCAAAAGCACCCTGGGGATTTCTGAGAGTCTGTCTCCTTATTTAAATAAGAGTAATAGGATATTGTAGTCTGTCCATACTTAGGAAAATTATCTGAACTTCAGGACTGAAATCTAGTGTGGTAAAATAAAAATATTGCTTGAGACAAACAGTTTTTCAGCTCAAATTATTGAAGCATAATTAAATGTGTCTGCTGGTGGAACGTGTCAGGCAGCTTGACAATAGGTGGTGCCCTTGCCAATGGCATAGAGTGATGGTGGCAGCAGTTCTTTCTGTGCCCCTACCAGAACAGAGTTGTTTCTTTGTATGGCAGATGCTAAGGGATGTTATTACATATCATGTGCTGTTCATTTCTTCCTCAGAAGGAGAATACTGTATTTGGAGTATTATTTTGGTGACTTTTTTTCTTTTGTACAGATGGGTGGGGTAGAGTTGGTTATCAAAATATACTTGCTGCTCTGTGCTAGAGATGGGCAAGACAAGTTCATTTTTGCACACAGGTTTGAAGATGGTAATGTCCAAGTTTCTCCATCAGCTGCCCTGGGTTAGGTTTTATAGGTTGGAAGCTTGGACAGGTCAGTCTGTTTGGAGAGTGACATAAAGGCATTGGACTGTTTGGTGAAGTTTTGTCCCACTGTGGATGTTGCTGGTAGCAAAGTCTTCTTGAAAATCCTGAAGGGAAGGACCACCTTGATGTTGCTTGACTTTCTGCATCATGAGGCCTGGCTGGGCTAACAGTGACTTCTCATTAGTTGCCACTAATTGGTAAGCAATTACAGTGATCGGTTGTGTTTTTGTATTATCTTGAGAAATAGCACTCTCCAGACATCTGTGGCTTGTCATACACACCGGCCAGGAGAGCAAGCAGTGGAAATCAGTTTGGTCTGTAAATGGAGAAATTGTTGCCCTGTGAAATTTGGCTATGGGGGCTCTCCCAAGTGTTTGTTCTGTCACCTCACAAGGCATTGCCTTGGATTCCTGCCTCTAAATCAGGGTTAAAGTAGGCTTCTTAACCTGTGTGCCCCAATTGCCTTTCCAGATTTTCTCCTTTTACTCTTGCAGTGTCATATAGGCAGGTTTGGGCATTTATCAAGCCATGTAAAGTAGCTACTTTGATATGCTGTAAACAGCTGAATGTCCCTGGAGGAACGATGCACTCTGGCTGCCAGGGAGGCTTCCCTTTGGGCTTCCCATGGGACACCTGTGTCAGGCTCCTGTTCTGAGTCTTCTTTTGGGGTAACATCTCAATGTTTATGTACTAGAAAGGAGAAACTAGCTGGTGAAGCAGAGAGCCTGAGACTGAGCAATATACCTATCTCTACCTCCTTCTTTGAAGCAGGAGCAAGTGGGAAAAGCACATTCAAAACAAAACCAGCTGCTGCCTTTGGATTTTTGAGTTTCCCAAGGGGGACTCCACCGGCCTCTCCCATAGCCGAGGCAGGAGGCCTGGTTTGTTTTCTTTCCTGGCAAGACGAATGCACAGTCAGCAGCACCAAGGGGGCACGACAAGGCCGCGGGCGGGGCCGGAGCAGGCCCTGGGGAGCAGGGTGTCAGCTCCCTCCGTGGGTGCCGGGGCAGTGCGTGCTTGGCGATTCCTCCGGGCCCGGAGCCGGCAGCTTCCCGGGGGCCGCGGGAGCTGGGAAGGAGGAACCCGGGGCGCCTGACACAAGAGCCTCCCTCCGGCACCGTCCCCGCCCCGCGCTGTGGCACAGCGCAGCCCGGCGCTTCCGGGACACAGCCAAAGGAACAGCCAGCGATTCCCTCAGCGCTCGTTCCCTCAGCGCTCGTTCCCTCAGCGCTCGTTCCCTCAGCGCTCGTTCCCTCAGCGCTCGTTCCCGCGCAGCCGCGCCGGGCTCCGGGCCCTGGGCCGGGCCGCGGGCTCGCTCTGCAGCCGGGCAGCCTCGGGCGGGGAGTGGGTTCGCGGGGAAACAACAGGAACCTCCTCCAGGCTTACAGCAAAGCCCCTGGCGTTAGGTTTGCATTAGATCCAGCTGGGGGAAGGAAGAACGGATGTCCCCCGGGAGAGAGAAAATTGCAAAAGTCAGAGAGTGTAGAGAAATGGATGTGGATTTGCAGGGTCAGCATGTTCTCCCTTTGAAAATTAAAAAAAAATAATATTTAAAAATTAAAATTTAGGCTCCTTTAAAACAAAATAAGCACATTTCTTATGTGTTTTTTATATCTCTGGTGCTAGACATAAGCAACAATTAGATTTATTTTATAATAATTGTCTAGGACAGGAGAAAGGCTTGTTGGGTTAAATACAGTGAGTATCAAGAGTCTAATAGTTTATTTCCTGAGCCTTGCACACACCATAGTCTTTGAAACAGACCAAAATCAGAGCAGAGCGAATCTGTGAACAAAAAGGAAATTTGGCATGGGGGACAGGAACAGCTTGTGCCAGTCGGAGAGCTCTGCCCTTAGCCCCAGGTCTGCCCTGTGACTGGCAAATGTCTTCCCAGAGTGCCAGTAAAAAAATACTACAACTAGGCAAACACGAAAAGAATCTTGTTCCTTCAATAGGGCAGATGGGTATTTTGGAAATAGTACCTGATCTGGGGGAAGAATAGTTCAATCACTAGTTCTTAGGCAATGGAACAGGTTGCCAGGGAGGCTGTTGGACGCTCCAGCATTGGCATTGTTCAAAGCCAGGTTGTATAAGGCCTGGAGCAAGCTGGTCTAGTGGGAGGTGTCCCTGCCCATGACCTGGAGGGTTGGGTCTGAATGATCTTTAAGGTCTATTCCAAACTTTAAACATTCTGTGATTATATGATGTGACTGCTTTTATGCTAGGCTGCCTCAGAATGAGAGGCAGGGGAGTTAATTAACCCTCAGTGCAGTTTCCAAACACACTTCGCTTTCAGGAAAGACGATGTAGGTTTTCATGTCGCTCTGGAGGAAATCACTTCCTGTACATTGTCCACCAGTTCTGTGCTGATGTCACAGGAGGAATTGTGCTAGGAAGTTAGGACACCAGATTCTGTGTATCAGAGTCCAAGAAAACATTTAAGTATGTAAATGCTAGTTTTGTCATGTTGCTGACCACCTGATCTCAAAAGAACTATCCCAGAGAAATAGCTAATTAGTTACCTCTACACAGTGAGGAAACATGAAAGTAATAAAGAATAGTTCTGTAGTTGAGGTAGCAGAAATCTGTGGTCTCAGAAATTGGGGAAATCTCTGCCTGCCTTCCCCCAGAAGTGTATGGGTTTAATGTATGCATCAATCTTGAAAAGAGGCTGGATGAATGGAGATGACTGCATGCAAATCTTGGCACCAAACCCAAGTTTGTTCATTCTTTGCACAACTCAGGGTTTTCTGTTTTGGGCCTGAGAGGTCTGTGCTGCTCAGGCATGCCCAGGTCTGAGTTGCTTTGTGCCTTGCACCTATCTTAGTGCTGCACTTAGAAACTGGGCAGCTCAGGGCCAAATCCTGCAGAGCAGGAGTAGCTGGAGGGCTGCTCTGTGGCCCCCAGAAGCACAGGGCAAGAATGTCACTGAAGGGCAAGAGGCAGTGGTATGGAAACGGGCTTTATTCATCTGTTAAAAATAGATGAATAGATGTTTAATGTGAAAATGAGGAAACACAAGTTCTCACATAAACTGGTGGTGTGCTGAAGTCCCTTATTCAAAATCTTGTCTCAAACTAAAAGGAAAATTGAAAATTTTAAGAACATAGAACATTTAGGCTTCTCTGTCAGGCATGCTCCAGTCTGAGTATTCTGAAGGGCTTTGATCCATCCTCTGAAGGCCTCTAGTCCTGCCCACATAATGTGTCAGGAACCTGCCTCATGCTAGATTTTGGGTTCTGTTTTATCAGCACAGGCTTCAGTTTGTGCCACTTCACTACCAAACCTGAGGGGTATGTAACCCATAATGCTAGGTTGCTGAAGAACCAAAGCCTAAACTCATTAAGATGTAGTAAATAATATGTGAGAGTTTTACCAAAATCCATATAGGAAGTGCCTGTGAGACTGTGTTTTCATTTCCTCTTTCAGATTGCGTGCTCTCGCAATGAGTAATGCGGAAGTTACTGTGCCTGGTCTGCTTTAGAGACTCCCTTAGCAATGCTCCCTGCCATGCTGTGAGGAAGCTTCCCTTTGGGTGAGGTATCTGTTCCTGGGAAGTGAATGTCTTCACCCGCAGGCTGAAATGTGTCTGGGCAACCTACCTGAGTTCCCCTATACTGCCCAGGAGCTCAGGGGAACGCAATAGGCCATTTCAGTTTTCCCAACACACATCTGGCATCTTGTCCACATATATTTTTCCTCCCTTTGAAAATTATACCAAAATATAAATAGGATCTTTTTTTCAAAAATGAGCATATTTCTTCTAGTGTTTTGTTTATATCTCTGGTACAGTGGCTAGACATAAGCAACAATTAGCTTTAATTTGTGTAATTTAATAATCATCTAGGACAGGAGAAAGGCTTGTAGGGTTAAATACAGTGGGTATCAAGAGTATCATGGCTTATTTCCTGAGCATTGCACATGCCACACTATCTAAGGCAGACCAAAATCAGAGCTGAGTGAATTTGAGAACAAAAAGGAAATCAGGCAGGGGGGGACAGGAACAGCTTCCTTCCTTAATCTCAACCCCCTTCCTAGCACCAGCAACTTTCTTTTTTTTCCAAGAGGAACAGAAAGCAGTGGATTAACAAGAAATATGACTTTTCATTGTAGACTGACCCATGTCACGACCTTGGGTAATGTTTTAACATTACATTAGTTTCTCATAAATGCTTAGTTACCTATGGTTTAAGACTTTATTTATTTTGTCAGCCTACTTCTCAATGCAAAAAGAAATTGCAAGCCGCCTCTCCACCCCCATAAATATTTCCCACAACAAGGTATTTGTTTCTGAAAGTCACAGATAGTGACTCATAATGAGTTTTTTGAAAAGGAGAAGCAATGTATTTTTTAATGTATTAACTATCCTCTCACAGCCAGGTGTTCCCCTTCATTGCACAGCATGAAGAGGTGAAAAGGAGCAGAAAAACTGAAGTAAGAAAGGCAAAAAAACTCCCCAAAGCCAACCCAACAAACAACCAAAGATCAAGAGAAACAGGTCAGGTGTCAATTTTACATCTAACTTTGGAATTACCTACATGTGCAGAGTGCATGGAGCTGAGGGTCTTTTGTTGGAGTTCCAGGTCTCTTGGGAGTGAAATAATGGATCAAATGCATGAAGCATATGTATTACTGAGAAAAGTCTCAAATAAATCAAATTCAACTATTTTGAGAAGTTATTGGGTCAAGATCATTCAGGAAACTTAATGGATGGAAATAGGCGGAAATAAAGACATGTTGGAACATGTTTCTTGCTCTACAGTTTTGTTTCTTTGCTGAGTTCACTCGGTTCAATAGTTGTTTATGAAGTATTTTACAGATGGATGCACTCTTTCCAAAATGCAAACTACTTAGCCAGATGGCTTCACATCTGGATTAATCTCAGCATGAAAGAGAGAAGAGTAGTTACATTTTAAAGTATCTGCTCTTTGTTGCAGACCTAAAATTGGTGATGATCATATAAAGACATTTATATCAGTATAATTTGCAAATAGTATTTGTTTCACTACTTCTGACAGTTCTGAATGTTTCTGATGGAAACGTTTCAAAATGTTTGGGTGTCTGATTTGCTTTATCACAATTGCAATGGAAACTTATTGATTGATTGCTTAGGCTGGTATTGGGATACCCAAACCCAGTTAAAAACAGATTAATAGATGTTTAATGTGAAAATGAGGAAACACAAGTTCTCACATAAACTGGTGGTGTGCTGAAGTCCCTTATTCAAAATCTTGTCTCAAACTAAAAGGAAAATTGAAGATTTTAAGAAGATAGGATTCCCAAAATGCCTTCTGTGAGTCTTCCTTACCTTTATCACTGTTGATAATCATCTGAATTAATTTCATTTTGTAGGGAAAATAAACAAATTGATTCCCCAGCCTAACTGTGCAGCGCTGCTCTGCAAGCTTTGCATTGGCAGGATTACAGCATGTTTACATAGGCTATATTCTTTTTATATTTCTGGCACAAACTGCCTTTCATCTACATATAAATTATCTTTTTGTTTCCTTTTTGCTTTATCTTGTAAATTATTCTGTTGGTTTTTAATCTTTCTTGGAAAGTATGACTTTATCTTGGAATGCATTGTATTGTCATAATGTTAATGTCGACCAATTCATTAAATGTCTTCAGAAAGTTTCCATCCTGCAAAGAACTTAAAATGTATGGCATTAGATCTGGATCAGCAGTCCATTGCTACTGTTTCATGGCTAGAGATGGTCTGAGATAACTTCACTGAGCCCAAAATACTTGCTGAAAAGGACGTGGGTCCCACTTCTGTGCCTCTGGGTTTCAAGGCTGCTTGAGAAGCCAGTGCTTGTGCCTCTGCCTGAGGACCAGACATTCCACTGCACCAGTTCCGAGCCCCTCACCTTCATCTCAGGGGCAGCTGTCCTGCTGTGCCAGTGCACTTGGGCTGCTTCAGGAGAATGGGACAGGAGTGGCCTCTCTGCAGTCTGATTGCCTGATCATACAAAGTGAACAACCTCTTGTGCTGGTGGCTCCTGAAGTATAGACCATAGACACTTGAAATACAGAAACTATCATCACAGCTTTGCTTTCAGTGTTGTGGTAGTAGTTGTAGTAGCTGGAAGTGATGCAGATCTGGCCAACTCAATTTGTCTATGCTGGGAAAGGTGGGAGTTTCAGTGTCTTTGGGGCCTCCGAGTGCTCAGCCTCCTTTTGCTGTTGGAGGAGAGGACATACATGCTGATAAAATGATACTACGGATCAATCCTGACCAGTGTTTCAGAGGGATCCTCACTGAATTACAACAAAATTGCATACACCAATGTTGAATCAGCCCAAAGTGCCTGCCTTGGGTTTTTGCACAAAGTCAGCTAATCATGCATATTCTCCTCTTTAAAGGCAGGGCCATATTCCAGGTTGCAGAAAAATCCCAAGTGTCGTTCTGCTACTGGAGAGTGAATTACACATAGCCATGCTGGGCAGCTGTGTGTCTGCTCCTTTTCTCCTTGCACGTATTGAGCTGCTGGGCTGTGCTGTGCCACTAGCTCCTCTAGCAGGGCCCAGCAGCTGTAGGAGCAGCGGAGTGCAAAGAGAAACTTTCTGCAGCCTGAAGAGTTTGCCTCCCTCCCCCATCTTCAAGGTTTTTACATCTGCTCCCATAGTCACCAAAGAGAGAAAGATGTATCAACCCACAACAAACCCACAGAGGCAGAGCTGTGAAGCTCTCACCAGGAAGCTGACTTACGCTGAGCCTCTCCACTCTTTCTCGTCACACTGCATCTGAGTCTGCTGTTACTGCTGCCTCCAGATGAACTAGACCTAGTGGCCAGGACTACTTTGGCCTGTGTGCACAGGTGTCTCTGGTTACCTTTAGAGCTTTTGGATTTTTTGTCCTTTTAATGATATGATTGTTCTAATCTACTAAAAAAGAAGGCTGTCTGAAAAAGCCAGGAACACAGAACACCACTCTTCTTTTTTTCTTCCCTTGTCTCATCTAGGATAGTTGACTTCCATAACATTTATTTTCAACAGCCTCTTTCTACTTCCTGCCTATGGTGAGTTCATTGCATTTTCTTTTTTTTCCTAGGACTTGTAATGTGAATTGATAATCTGAATCAAATTAAATATATTTTGTTTTACTTTTGTTAACTACTGTTATTAATAAGTTTGTGAAATTGGTTCACATAATCGATTTTATTTTTCTGTTAAATACCATCTGTTAAATGCTCAGTGTTGAGATATATAATTACACATTGGCCTAGATCTTGCATTTTCTGAATTTTCATTTGTTCCAGAGTTTTTTTTCACCTCAGCTTTAAAAGACCTTATATAAAGTAGAAAAAGGGTTGTGATGGGCTCTACCATGCCAGTTTCTTTCATGTTGACTGATATAAGAAAAAAGAAAAAATGGGAGTTACTCCCAAGATGGTGGATCTGATTGTGATGCTCTTTTCTGTTGTATGAACTATAAACCCAGGAGTGACAGAGATGTATAAATATGTAACATTTCAAATTATGGTCTTCTTCCCCATTTGTGAAGTACATCATGCTTATGAGAAAACTGTTTTGCTTCATCTTAAATATTCCTAAACAAATTTAGGTGAAGATTTTATTGTGGGAATTTGAGAATCACATTCTTAAGACTGGAGTGAGATTCAAAGTATTTTTAAATTGACAACATTTCTGTGGCTGGCTCTGGCTCTAGCAGCTGCCTGGCCCTGCTGGGTCTAATGAATGCCTGTGCCAACTTCTGAGATAGAAGGTTCCCATCTAAATGGCCACATCTGTAACTCTGCATTCAGGTCACTCCCATGGCTTCTTCTCTGCTTTCTGAGGAAACTGTGGCATGCTTATGGTGTGGAGTCCCCTTACAGAGCAGTATGTGTGTATTTGCATGTGTGCACAACTGGGCACACCCATTTCCAGATTCTCCTCACAAAACCTGCATCTTATAATGCTCTGGTGGTGATGGAATGGTCTGGCCACATTGCCAATGAGATGCAGTTAATCTGAAAGGTGAGTGAGGATAGAGCACAATGAGGCTAGAATTATCTCTGACACAAATCCCTGCAAAGAATCTGAATGTGGATTTAAGATTTTCTAACTTCTCCTTTCAGCTGTGTTTCCACCTTCAAATGGCACAGGAGTTGAACTGTGGCATCTGGCAGAGGCAAGCTTTAACCGGGGACTTTTCCTGAATAAAACACTTGCAAAAAAAAAAGGTAGGGTAAATGAAATAAGTTAGTTGTTGGCAGGCACATCTGTCAGCAAATTTTGGTGTCTATTGCTGTCAGAATAAGATGGGATTTATATTGTGCTGCTTCATATTTTGTCACCCCCACCATTTAAGATCAGTGTATGGCGTGTGTTTGTGATTTTCCAGTAGGAAGGACTGTATCTGTATACTTACTTGAATTTAGAATGGGGTTTGATGTAGTTTTTCTGAAACCAGTCTGCAGATCTATCATAAAAATGAAGCCAAATCTGCCAGAGAAAGTGGATACAGACTTCATGTGAATATCATGTTTGAGATTTGGGCAGTAACTGCAGGGTCAAAAAGCCACATCTGCACTTGCTTTCTGCTAAATTTAGAGTATAGGCCTTAGTGAGGCATAATACCAAATTTTATATTCCCTAGATTAGGTGCCACAAACGAGGAAAATTTGTAGGTTTGTAGTTTTAGAGAATCGGTGTTTTTATAAGTAATCTGTACTTATTAAGTCCCAGAGGAAAGAATTACATTTAAAAATGGGTTTGATTTTCATGTATAGCAAGACAAAAATTCATAGGCCATCAGGAGGGTAACATGGCTGTAAATTACTGTCATTTAATCCCATTTTAAGGTAATTTTACTATGCCAAAGCAGTGTGAAATCATCTCATAGCAGAAGAGCATCAGGAATCAAAATGGAGAGACTGATGCTAAAGTCACATTGCCAGTAACAACTGCTAGTGCCTGTTAGGGAAGTAATCTCCTGTACAGTGAGAGGCAGGCCATACAAGTCCTCAAAGATGTAAGTGGGTGATCTGCAGCATACCCAGAGCACACAGGAAATGAGCAGCCAGTGCAGTGGCGGTCTCACAGGCTGTGCCCATACTGGAGAGCAGTGGGTCTGTACCAGCAGAAGCTCCTGAGGAGCTTTTCTCGGTGATGCTTTCTGATAACCAGCCAGGAGGACACCCAGGCAGGGAGATGAAATTCTGCCATTTCTCCTCTTGCTTTTGCTGTGCAGTTCTAGATGTATAGCAGCAGGCTGGTTAGGCATTTTAATGTAAAAGATTTTCCATGAAAATTACCTCTTAACCCACTGTGTTCTTTGTGAAATTTTGGTGCTGTGATTCTATAGTTTTCCCTAAGAAACAGTAGAATATTACTGAATGCACCATTTAAGTGATTAATTTGTTTGACATTGATCATAAAATGAAAAATTGCAGATCTTTCTATAGTGCTTTTGATTATTGTTTGAAAAGAGATAAAATAAGTAACTGTAAAACTTGCCTTTTTCAAAGTCTTAGTGTAACATTTCAGACCTCACACCACATAGCTTAACATCGTTCCCAAATTAAGTTCTTATGTTTTTGGTTAGTGGTGTGTGGTTTTATTAAATACGCTCTTTTCAAATGTTTTCATGCTATGACACAATTTACAGCTGAAAAATATTTTGAGATAACCCCAGCATAGCAATTAAGAAAGAAAGCTGACTGCAGCTGTCTCAAGCCCACTATTAAAGCATTATGGCCTTAAAATACTGGATAGGATCACACAAACAAAACAAAGTAATGCAGCAAGAAAATTTGTGGGCTGTAGCCTACCATTAGCTCCTTTCCACAAAACCAAGTAGAGTCTCATATTTGCTTAGCAGGATTTAGTTGTCCTTCAATTTTTATGTCAGTGAAGAACTGGAAATCCTTTCTAATCCACCAGAAAGATCAGTGTACAGTGGAAAGGGAAGACTTTTGGAGTCTGTGAAACATCTGTAATGCAGTTGTGTGAGTGCTGGAAGTCATGGCTACAAACCTTGGTGTATTGGGTCTAATATGAGCAGCTAGCAAAGTGGCAGGGAGCAATAGTCCCAGCAGTCCCAGTCTATCACTGCTGATAGGGTGGCTGGAGTATAGGGGGGACATGTTCTGAGCACTTAGTGTGTGCATGCATTCCTCACGGAGCAGGTACCGGAGTGGTTTGTGCCCAGCCTTGTGGCCGTGCCGTGTTGACCGCAGACTTTATCACTCCCCCGTGCTGCTGTCTGCACTGTGTTGCTTTTGCACGAGTGTTTGCATTTGGTCTTTGGTTACAGAAGCCAAGGAGAAGTGTAAATCGCTAAGGGACGATGGTGGGGCTGATCTTAGCATGCTTCTCTTTAGCTGACAAAACGTATGAGCCTGCTGGAAACCACACGAGGATTCTGCTACGGTTTGGGGATTTCCCTACAGGGAGCCACGGTGACCTGTCATGTAGGAAAAATCCAGCATGTGCTGGAAAAGGAGCAAACCCCTCTCCTGGAAGAAGCTGGCACAGTGGGCTGTGGTTGCATACTGTGCATGATGCTGCTTCTCACGCACTAATGTGAGTGCGGAGTACCAGTAACTTACACTTGCCAGCTTGAGGTTGTTGTACCATCTGGTGATACCACTTCTCCTCACCAGTGACAGTGTGTTGCTTTTGAAGGTTAGACTGGTTTATGTCAAAATATAGATATAACTGGCTCTCCTAATATAAAAGCATGAGACCAAGACCCCAGTGTAGTTGGGAGTCTCTTGGTTGTTTCCTGTGCCTTGGTCATTGAAAGAATATGAAACCTCTCAAACTTGCAAGAAAACTATTCTTTCCTTTCATTGATAGGCATGCCAGTGGACACAGTCTTTGGCTTGCCCCTTTTCCATCAAATGACTGTGCTTAAAAACTGTTAAAGACTTTGGAGTTTGAAATTACTGAGCTACTGATATACTCAAATATCTATTAATTAATCTATTATATAATTATCTGTGAGCTTTTGCTTTTCTCACTGTAAAAATATACTATGAAACAGCTGTCGTAAAAACCCTTCATGTAATTTCTTTAGTTTCCATCAATTTAAATGTAAGTTTTGAAATTCCCATCTATTTCAGTGGAGTTTTAATTCTGGATGAAAAGCCGTTGGGTAAAATACCTCTGAGTTTGAATCAAGTCCGTCAGGATTCAAAAATAAAGCATGGGAAATGTTCTCATAATGTTCAAACATCTCTCTCCTAAAATATCTCTCTTTTTGTACGTGTGATCATTTTAATTCAAAATATGTAAGAATCAAGAAAATTGAGGAAAACTTTCTATGCTTCCCACTGAAGAACTCCACATCAAGATTTACCATAGCATGGGGATTTGCATGATCTTTAAACTGATTGAAAGCCAAGTAGATGTCAGCTATAAATATATAATGGTTTCTCAAAATACTCAGCTGAATTGAGAAACATTTGTGTATTACTTTTGCTTGTAGTCTTTTCTCCTCTTAACCAATTCCATATGACCTGCTGCTGTCTGCAGTATTATATGTTTTATATAAAGGTGGCAAGAGATCAAGGTTGTAATGGAATCAGAGAAAAGTAAAGGAAAACAGGCTCTAAAATATTTATTCTGCTCTAGCATATGGTTGGTTTTTACATATAAATCAATATAAAATCTGAGCTACCAGGTATAACTTGTTCTAATTCCAGAAAAAAAAAAAAAGGAAGAAGCATGTTCCTTTGAATTTCGGCTTTAATCTTAACTATGCATGGAATGTAGGCAATTTGATGAAGGCAAGTATGCATACCCATTTATTTTATCCAATTTTATCTGCTTCAATTAAGAAATTCTGGAAAGGCTTCATGGTAAGAAAAAAAAAGTTCTTGCTTGTATTGTAGGTACATATTATCTCTTATTTTATCTGCGTGCTGGATATAGTGCATGAATATTAAGTCATGGCATAGATTGTGAAGGGCAACGCCTTTCTTAAAATTTATGAAACAAATCAAAAAGATAAAAATCATAAATCACCAAATGCAGGACAAGTTACGATAATTATATGTTTTATATAATTCACTTGCTACTTGAAAAGTAATTGAAATTATTTCTAAGCAAACTTCAAATTTTAACATTTTTATGTATATGTGTGCACACAAAATTTAAGAATGATATTAAAGATGGTAGTTTCCTGTAGTGTGAAATCTAGACTATGGTTTTAAACATTCTGATATATACAGACACAAGAAAAAGGTTTTTGTTGCTGGCAATCCTAAGGGGTAAAAAAAAATTATCAGGAAGTTTCCGTGTTATAAAATAAATACCCAACCAAATTATTGTTGCTTCCTTTGCTAGCTTTGCTCATTAACATCAGAATTTTAATATTTATCACAGCAAAATGAACAGTGACATGCAGTAAATGTGAGTTCTTCCTAAATTAAAAACATTATGTTTTAGCGAGAGGTCATTATCGTGAATTGTTCGATCAACTGCAATTATTACTACTTAACATGCCTGTACATCCGGCACTTTATTCTTATCACAAAATATACCAAAATGATATTCCATAGATAATAATATTCAACTGGATAATTCTGTTCTAACATTTTCCTCCTCTGGCTTTATGTCCCACTGAAATCAAGCTTGTGCAAATACATAACTTAATGAACACAGAGAACGTTCTTTTTCTCCCGCTGATATTGGGGGAGATGATCTAGACTTGAGAATCTCCTTATTTTGTCCTAGGTGTTTTATAATCAGAGCAAACTTAAACCTGAAGAGACTTCTGAAAGTCAAGTTGGAGATCTTGCAAGGAATCCATGGAGAAATGGTAGGGCATTTTTTAAAGACCTTTTAACATTGAGAAGCATGTTATATCACCTGTATCATTCATGTACTAGCTTTTGGCTATGCTGTTACTGTTGATTACTTGGTAGCGTTTAAGGGAGCCAGTCAAGAAGATCAAGTAGCATGCAAGAAAGGGAGAGGAGTGCAGTCCTACCGTGGGTTAGAGCCAAAACACGCAGAAGTCAGCCGGCAAGTGCAAATGTGGAATGGAGGTGCCAGTGTGTTTTAACAATTTATCATGTCACACATCTGCGGGACTTGCTCTAAATCCATGCATTTCCTTAACAATAAGTCATTGTAATATATTGTAAAGCTGTGTCTAATAAATGTAGTGACTGCATACAGAGAAGAAATATAATAGTTTGGGTGGCTATGAAAATATAATAGTATATAGAAATATGTCATATATCTATGATTATAGAAATATAATTGTATGGGTGACTATGTAATTTTACATGTAAAACTCTGTCAGTTAGATACCTAGGTTATTGCAAATCTCCATTTAGCACATCAGTAATCTCTGCTCATGTGCATACAAATACATATGTACCTGTATGTAGACCATGGTCATTTCAATAATGCATCCATTAGATGCCAAATATGTATGTAGGTTTTCAAATGATGGTAAGATATCTTGCCCACAGTATTCTGTTTTCTGTAGCAATGTCTTTTGCAAAGAATTAATATCAATGTGTCCATATATATTCAAATGTATATGGACATGCACACATACATGTACGTATGGATGCGATTTTTTTGTACATGGATGTATTGATGCATTACTGAGACAGTTAGATTTTAAATATGCACTGATTTATTTACAATATTTTTGTATATCTATATATGTGCATAAACACTTAAATGCATCTAGTCTAGCAAATAATGGATCATTCTCTGACAAATTACAAATGATTATTTAAAACTAAGAAATGTTAGTTGTGTATGAAAGAGAAATGGATACTTCATGATTATTATGCCCATGTCTGCAGTTGATAAAAGAAAAAACAAGCAAAAATAGGGGTAGGGTTAGGCTCACTGAAAAGAAAACACAATAATTGTTGAAGGTTGTAAATAAAAGAGTACTTTAACAGCCAAAGAATATTTTAAAAAAATTTGGGGAGATTTTGAAGAGTTAAATATGTAAAAAAAATCCTACAACAATATGTTGTAAATGCCTTTTTGATTTGTCTCAAATTTTAAGAAATTGAACTGTGTTGAAAGAGGATGTGGCCCGAAAAATTTGAAGTGGTTTGAGGCCCAAAGTTGCAAACATTTCTAATTGTCAATAATTCTACACACACAGTAGTCTGATTAAAGTCAATTACTTAAATATAATGTATTTTATATTATCAAGTCTTCCATTTGGCTACAATGCATCTAAACTTGCTGAAAATTTGCTTTGGAACTTTCAGTCGTTCAGGCAGAAAAACACGTGTGATAGCACTGGAGTCAGCACACAGCACTTTATCACATGTTCATCTCCTAGTGTATCTGTATGACCATCTGGACCTGGGAGCAGTTCTGTGTCAGTGGTGAATATGTGCATACATATATATTATTCACATATATGTATGTACATGTGTGTGTACAGAAACAGCAGCTATGAGGGAAGGCAGATGGACAGATGGTAAATGAACTTCTGGGCTCGAACGTACACACGTGTGACAACTGCTCACCAGCTGCTCCACGTACACATGTATCTGCAGTGAAACTCAAAAATCTCTTCTCTGTTTAAGCACAGAGGAGAACAATCAGCACAGAGAAGGGTGGAAAAGGGGTGACATACCCAGTGTCCTGCAGAAGGAGAATGCTAGGCTTACCTAACTTCAGGCATGACATGCTGCTCCAGTTCTGGTGACTTTGTGGGTACTGGATCAGACTGAGAATGGTTTATGAGCTGGAAGGATTACTTTCCTACAATTGATTAACCCCAGTTTTAATTTGGAAGAACATCTATACTGAAAATGTATCCCTTTTGAAAATAACCCATAATACCATAGTTCATAATCAACCATGCCATGCCATAAACATGGAGAAAAATTACTTCAGACTAATGGCTTGAATCTTGAAGTGGGTATTTAGCATTACCAGATCTCATTGAGTTCTATTTAGAGATTTAGGATCTTGGATCGGTACATCAGAGTTTTACAGGCTTTTTGTTAATTTTTGGAGTGGTTCTAATAGTCTGTGCTCATTTGTAAATTGCTGAATCACTGGTGTGATTAGCCACTTGAAGATAAAATAAATATTTCTTTTGTCTAATTCTATAATTAGGATGACAGTTAAATAGTTTTTTTCAGCAACTCTAGTAAATGGAATAGATCTTTAGATGTGTCATTATCCATCACTTATATAAAAATATCATCATTAGCACTCTTACTAAAAGAAATTAAATTGAATTTTTTTAAAAATGTAAATAGCTCATTAAGCAGTTTTATATGTATGTGCGATGTGTAAGCATGTGTGTAAATGCATATATTTTGTGACAAAAAAAGCTTTCATCACTTTACTAGGACTTCACATCTCATTTAATCTTGTGAATAGGATTAGTCTGTGTTTGTTGCTGTTTTATAGCAGGATTTCTCAATATAAGGGAATTCCCTTTAAATCTGATAACCTGAGTTCCCTTGCTAATAATAAAGTGGACAAGATTACTGAATATTTGATCATAAATCTTTATCTTCATTTGCAGTGGTTAAAACTGCCAGAGAAAGAAACTGAGGTGTTTTCAGATGTTGTCTTGATCCAGTAGGGATTTCTTGCAAAGGCTTTTAAGAAAGTGGTTCTCTGTTTCCTCAAAATTTTATAAATTAGAAATTAAACCCAAAATTTAGTTTTGTATTTTTTTCCAAAACAAAATACTGAAATTTGAAGACAGGTACAGGATTTCAGTTTTGTGAATAAGGGAGTGAAAGAAAAAATTCCAAGTTTTTATGTCTGAAAATTATTTTTTTTTAATTCTGGAAGGAGAATGTTTTTGAGATGACAAGACATCCTGACTTTGAAAGTATGGATTCATTGCGTGTTGCTTGCTTTCCTAACTTTAGAAAGGCATTGAATAAATGATTGTACTTAAGGATAAAATATGTGTATAAAAGCTCTCATCCAAGCTTCCAAGCATCCTTTCAATTTTTTGAAATACAAAAGCACCTTGAAAGACAATCTGGCAATTAATCCATCAGTATTATAAATATATCAGACAGCTGAATTATTCTGCCAATGAGTAACCTCCCATCTTGCTCTTGGGCCGATGAATAGCGATGGCCCCTGTGGAAGGCAGCTTAGGAAGTGAATGAGTTGAATGGAGATATTTTGGTGGAGTAATTTGGGGGAAAGATGCAGCACCTTGCAAAGGTACAGGCTGTGAGCCAGTTCTCCTTCATGGCAGTGGTACCACAACTGAATGCCACTATGGACTGAAATGCTGATACTCTCTGAGGTGGAGGGAGGATGATTGGCAAGACAGGGCTATAGATCAAAATTGTCTTAAAAGGAGTTAAAAAAACCAGGAGACAGCTAATGCAGATGTCAGAGAATGCATGACAGGTGCAGCAAGGGGCCATTTGCTTGCAGACTAGCAACAGTCTCCAGATGGACTGCAGCTGATGGATTAGTTTTCAGACCTGTGCTGTGGAACCAATCTGGAGGCTTGTATCTGAATGGAGCAAGTACACCTCATCCACAGAGCTGAAAAGCAGGTAGTGGGACCTTGACAACCTGATGATCCAGGAAAGTGTCCAGACTGGAGTCACAGCAGCCAAGGTTTCTGTGTCACAGGGGCTTCATCTTCTGGGTGCTCTCACTAACCAGGCAACAGCATCTCTGCCCTATCCTGATTCCTGCCAGCCTTTCTCCATCCTCTCCTGCTTGCAGGAGTTGTTCTCAGGCCCTGTCTATGCCCTGCAGTGCCCACTGTGCCCATGGAGGTGAAGGTGTAAAGCTGCACACTGTTCTGGTCAATGAGGGTAGTCTTTGTGCCTCCTTCATCTCCTTTTGGGCGTCTAACTAAGGGATGTGAGGAGAGTTCTTACACATCTGTGATGCAATTGGAAGGAGCAGTGGTCACAACTAGCACACTGGAGAGCTGTAGGCACTATTTTGCAGACCCCACCTCTGTGTGAAGCGACACTTACAAGAGTGGAGTAGGTCAGCAAAGCCAGTGTGTACATTCAAGCATTGCACAGCGACTGGAAGACTCTCCTGTGGTTTTCAACCTTTTCTATTAGTATAAATATTTTAATTTCCTTGCCATGTCAAGTCTCTTCAAGAACTAACATACACAGTGCGCAAACTGAAAATTTAATCTGCTGTTATCCTGACACAAACAGGAACTCTGCTGAGATGTAATTGGGGTAGGGAGTGGATAATGGCAATAATAGCACATTAACTACTTTAACTCTCTGAAGCATTTTGTGCCTGTCTGATCTAAAACACTCGTTGTTTGCCTGCATGGTTTGTTTATGTATGAGCTAACTCCATTGAAATTCCAACCTACCTGAGTGTGCACTATCAATATCTATGATAGGTTTTGAAATTAGAAGTTCCTGACTGTTTATTTCCCCCATCATAAGATGCTGTCCATCCCCTGGAGATGTTTAGCCATAGCGAGTCATGCTCACAATGGTCTTATAGTAGATGCCAGAGTTTTTCTCGGCATAAAAGAAAATCCCATTTGGTTCAGTTCCCTTTTGATGCAGTAATTCTGCTTTCCTTTGTTGGTAGAGCTCTTTCAACAGATACCAGATTAGTTATTCGTGGGACATATATTCACTTGAATCCTCTACATGCAAAGAGCTCGGTGCTGCTGTGATCTACTTTTCATCCCATCCCTTTGTGAGCTGGCAACCCCAGTCGCCTCTTCTATATCGTATTCAGCCATGATCAAGTGTGAGGCATCTTACCTGCATGAGATTGCTGAGGTGCTGGTCAAACACTGCCAAAGGGCACCTGTTGTAGGGCTTCTTGTGCTCACATCATCAGTGAAGTCCAAGGTCTCTGTAACCACACACTTGAGCCTGTATTCCAAAGACAGAGGGAACAAAACCTGAAGTTTACTGAAGATCACTACTCAGCATGATCACACAAGAATAAGAAATGCGTTCTTATACCTAATGATTTTATAAAAGGTCTTACTTTATTATTCAAATAGTATCTTCTGTTGTTATGAGTGATGAAAGCATAAACCAAAAAAAGCATAAAAGAAGATACAGGTTTATATATTGAATTCCATATACAAAATGATCTTTAAAAAGTTGGTAAATTTTTGAAAATCAAACTGTTGGAGGAAAAAAAAAGCTTCAGTAGCTTAGACTCCATCTTTGATCTGTGATCAGAGGTTTCTGCAATCTTGTAATGCTTGTAGCAGAATGTGCTGTCGGACCAAAACAGAATGAGAGAAAGGGACCGAAACTTCCACAAATGTTTCTAAAACGGATTGTATACTGAGGCACAGATGTGCCCAGAACTGTTTTAAAGGACACTTTAAAGTACTGTTCTTTAAAGGACACTACTTTTTGTTGAGGTTTAATCAAGTGTTTTCTGTCCAGTCAGGTGAACTTGTGTTCACTATTTTCATTATTTTAATAGTGAACTTGTGTTCACTATGTTCATTATCTTAATACACTAGTGCTGCTTTTACCCTGAGGCTGCAACAAGGACCAGCTATGTGCCTAATTAAAGATAATACTTCAATATGCACATATGTAGTCCCGATTATATATGGAGGCACATGAATTGTTGTGAACAAATGCAAGATCAGGGCCACTGAGAGCAATTTGTCCACAGGATCACAATATTGAACTTGTTATATACAAGGGCTTTTTATTTATTCATTGTTGGAATGTAGAACAATATCATTTTCTTTGAAAACAATTCTGCACTGTCACAGTGGAATTTCAGCTTCTGTTATTGCCTGTCAACTAGCCATATTCACTAGTCCTTAATATCTCTTTCAGTCTTTAATAGTTTTTATATTTTCTTTCAAAATAGCCAATATAATTTGACCTGGTAATCAACAAGTTGAGTGCCAGAACAATCCTTTTATCTGTCTTTCTCTGTTTTGGTATTTATGAAATTGCAAAAATCATGCTTTGGGCATCCTTATTTTCCCCCAATTCTAATGTGCACAAAATAATGAACCTGAAGGCAGTGAGGGCTACTTGCACCAAATAAATGTTTGTACTGAAAAGGATGCTTGGTACATGGAAACTTTCTCCTGAGAATATGCAGCTTTTTCTTAATAGGACACTACTGTTTTGTGGTGAAATTTAAGTGTTTTCAAACTCTATCACTGACCCAATTTTGAAGTAGAATACTCTGAGATATTATGATTCATATAAGCAATTTTAATGTTTATCCTACATATGCTTTTTGAATTTTTCATAGATGTGTTTTGTAAAGGTCTTGTTTAATTCCCTTGAGAGCTTGTTTGGAGAACAGAGAAGGCGAGAGAGTGGAGTTAGACCTAATGAATCATTAAAAGCAAATTTTCATCTGCTGCCACTAGAACTTAAATTCACAGAGCAGCCTGTTTCCTGGCAGCCGGGAATGTTGTGAAGCAGCCTCAGCCTCCATCCCACTTCCTAGAAGCGAGTGGTGATGGTGAGAGCACGGTCTCACTGGCAGGCCAGGAAGCACCGTCTGTTGCAATGACTCCTGTGGATTCTGTAACTCCAGTATGCACAGGGACAGCCCTCAGACTTGGTGCCACCTCTGTAAAGTGACCTGCTCCAGCCACACATCTTCCTGCAGCCAGGGCATCTGATGGGAGAGCTGCAGGTGTGCCAGCATCACAAGAGGAGGTAGGGCATGGCCTCAATACAAAATGAAAGCAGCGCCAATAGCAGTTGTTGGTGCTTGTAAAATGTTCTCTCTAAGCTGATCTAGCACTTTTCCTTTGTTTTATCCCCTTTGTGGAGTAAGCCAAAGCTTTGAGTGTATTAGAAATAAAGGGGGAGAGGGGTGGTGTGTTAGGGTACTGAAAGTGGAGAGCATTACAGTAAAATACAGTATGTGCCCTCTGTGGCTATCATTCATTTCTGTGCAAATAGCCTCCAGCTGGGTTGTCTCTTTACATATATGAAGGAAACATAAATATATTATTTATGGAAAAAACACATGACATTTTGAAATTATGCAGTGATACTTTCTTTTTAATTACTCTTGTTCATCAGAACTAATTTGTCTTCAGTTTTGCCGTTAAGTGATTGTCAGAGCATCTTGTGTGTCACCCTGTGTGAGCAGTGAATCTTTCACACAGCTAGTGGAGAAGAAACAAATGCTTTCAAAATAGGAAAATTTGACTGAATGCTGGCAGGAGCTCAAAAGCAATTACATACTCTGAAGAGTACTTTTAGTTCAGTTTTATGAGAGTGAATGCCAGGACAGTTATATCCCCTTCAAATGATATTTTGATTGGGGCAAGCATTGGACTGGGGCTTTCTTAGGCTTGTGCTTCTTGATTGTTGAAAGCAATTTCTGAAAAAAAAAAATTAACCTCTTTTTGGGTATTTTTGCTGTGAATCCTTCATTGCTTTTGAAAATTGTTCAGGTACTTGTGACTTGAGATTCACACCTGAAGTCTTTGCTTCCTCATTGTCACAAGTGGTTCTGTGTTACTGTTCTATATAGGATTGTTTAAATAGTCTAATTCGTTAGTGAAGAGCTTTGTTTTCTCCTGACTACCTCTAGAGAGTGTGGGTACATTTTCAGGGGAATCTGAACTGATAATTTAAGGATTCAGGATTCTGTCAGTCTTGGTGAAAGTCAGAGGCAGGGAGTGTCTTACAGCATATTAGTAGCAGTTATACCAAAGTTAAAATAATTTTATTAGTCTTTAGACAATTGGAGGGAAAAAATAGCTTGTGTCAGTGGAAAATTGCAATAGTGATATGATCGTTATCCCCCGTGGAGCAGTAGGAAGGTTATTTATATGAATGGCTGTTGCACACACAGCTGGCTGGGAAAAAATGGAAAAGTTCATCCTCTGTAAGGGACACTTGCCATGCCTGTCCAAAGACATGTCCAGGCATCTTTGTCTTGATGAGGAATGGTTTGTTCTCTGTGGGTTATAAATGTTACATTTTATTTTTACTCTTCCAGAAATGTCATTTGACTCACTGAAAATTTAAAACCGACAGAGTCATGTGGGAGAAGACAAAATTTTAGTCTCAAGTGACGGAATCAAGTCATAAGAAGTAAAGAGATTTGGATGGTTTCTCACTAAATGGAAGTTTTATAAAAGGCCTCTAGACCACTGCATCTCTCCATCCCACTCTGTTGCACAGAGACTGCACTCTTGGCCTTGGACGTTAGTAAAATGCTGGATTCAATCAAGTGTGTACTGGTGGGAGACTCTGCAGTTGGGAAAACATCTCTCTTGGTACGTTTCACCTCTGAGACTTTTCCAGATGACTACCGACCCACTGTATATGAAAATACTGGAGTGGATGTCTTCATGGATGGTGTACAGATTAGCTTAGGTCTTTGGGACACATCTGGCAGTGATGCCTTTAAAGGCATTCGCCCCCTCTCCTACCAACAGGCAGATGTGGTATTAATGTGCTACTCGGTGGCAAACTACAATTCCTTTCTGAACCTGAGAAACAAATGGATCAGCGAGATCCGCAGCCATTTGCCCCGCATCCCCGTTTTGGTGGTGGCCACTCAGACTGACCAGCGTGACACAGGTCCCTACGCTTCTTCCTGTATCAGCCCCATAGATGGAAAGCGGCTTGCCCAGGATGTGCGAGCCAAAGGCTATTTGGAGTGCTCTGCCCTCAGCAACAGGGGAGTGCAGCAGGTGTTTGAATACGCTGTGCGGACAGCGGTCAATCAAGCCAAAAGGCAGAACAGACGGAAGCTCTTCTCCATTAATGAGTGCAAGATCTTCTGAGGACTGGTTTTGCTCACGTTTGTTCTTTCTGTTTTCTCACAAAGATACTGCAGCAGAGAGAATGGGAAGTGAATCAAAGGAGGGCTCCTGCCAGGACTACAGTGCAGGTGCCTCTTGTGAGACAGATGTGCTCTTTATCTGATCCTCTGCTCTTCAAAACACATGGGTGCTATCTTGAAAAATGATAAGTGCATACTCTTATTCACAAGCTTGTGTTTGGACTTTGCTAGCCTGAACTGGAGCAGGCTTAGCCTGCAGATCTGCACATAACAGCAGTACTGATTTGGTTTTGTTTTTGTCAATGTTCCTCATTTGTTAGTTTGTCTGCTTCTGCATTTATTTAATGACAAACTTCTGCCTGGATCAGCCTCCATCTCTGTCCTTGTTGATTTTTTTTTTACTTAAGAAGGTAATAAACAAAACCTGACCAATGTGTGTTTTATATAAAGGACTATTGTATATATCGTTGTAAAATCCCAAAAGTTTTGTTTAATATTTTGGAGGTTCTCCCTTTAGCTAACCACAGAAATGAATTGTCCTATCCATGTAATAAATGGCCTGCAGGCAAGCCTAGTACTTCTTAGACATGCCTGAGTCATTGCATAACAGTCATCACTATGTCCAGCATAAGAGTAATCTAAATGTAGTGACATTTGACAGCTGTCCTGCAGTTTTGTGAGTTTTCTTACCTTAATATTGTTCCTCAGCAACGTGGTCAAATGTGGAAAACGAATCTGATTCTTTCTAGACTTCACTGAGTTACAACCTCAGCAGGGCTTGTAGACAGGGTTGGTTTAGACATATGGTTGGGCTGGCAGGCATAAATCTGTGCTACCATCACCTCTGTTGTCCCTGCTGTAATTCTAGAGGCAAACTATTTCGGTCTCCAGAGATGGAAGAGATTTTTTCATAAATACTTAAATTTCCACATATTTTTAGTACACATTTTTTCAAAGCAGTGGTTTTAGTGAAACCAGTCACCTACATTAGTAAAAGACTGAGTACATAGCAAGGTTGAATGGGTATCTTTAGAATGGCTAAATGACTTTTTTTTGAGTTTGCATGCCAAGTATAACTGCCTAGGTTGTATCCAAGTAAGACTGAAACATCCTTCACAACAGTAAGACTGAAACAGGCTTTACATCCTGGGGAGCCTGTCAAGTCTAGGAGCCAAATTATGATTTATGTGCTGGGGCCAAGTTACCCTCCTGCACAGAAAGGCAGGCTAAGGAAATGGAAACTTCAGGTGTGTAAGAGAAATCTGCTAGAAAATGAAGTGGGCTCAAGACACAATGCTGTCTGTACATTCCTTGTGAATTGTGGTCGTCCCCTCCTCCTCATATCTCTCCCCTCTGTCCTGCACCCTCTCTCAGGTCTTGCAGATCTATCTTATCCCAAGAGAATTTCTTAATTCAGTGGGATTTTCTTTGTTCCTTTCCCTATCCTTCAGCTAGCTCGGAACTAACCTTTGAGTGGCTTATATAGCATGGTGCCATAAAAGGTGGCACATAGCACAATTGGATTATCTCATATGTGATACAGGTAAGCAAGTATTTACACTGTGGGCACGTTGATTACCAGTAGGGCAGGGAACACCTGGTGTTGTAATTGCCTCACCACCTTTTAGACTGTTGTCTTGGTTTCAGAATACAGGTGTCTGTTAAGGAAGGCAGAAACCTGTCTTGAAATAGGAAAAAAATGTAAACCACCCTGTGGAGGCCAAAAGGCAAAGTGAGAACAAGCTCACCACACTTCCTCAGAGAGAAAACCTTTAGGTCTTATCCTTAGGGAAAACCCTTAAGCCTTACTCTCTGTAGTTGTGGTGAGGAAAAAGTTACCTCGAGCATGCTCTCTGTTCTGCATGCAGATTCGTTGTATCCTATTGGCCCTTCCCCTTTGTTCCACCCCTATGCCCTCATCCCATTTGTTATGATGACCTGCCCCACTTTCCCTGCTTTCCCTGTATGATCCCATCCTCTCTGACAGTTGCTCTCAGTTCTCTCCCCTCCATTGAGAGAATCAGAGGTTCCTCATCCCTAGACCCCTTCATGGAAGAAGCTGAATAAGGACTTCGTGCCCAACTCCACATGAGGGACTCTGTCTCTCCTTCTGCATTGCCTGAAGCTTAATAGAGCTGAAATCACTAGAGCTGAAATCACCAAGCAGTGTGAGCACACATGTGCCTATGGCCCCACGATGTCCTTTTAAGGACACTTCTCCTGGAAGGTCCTGGCACTCTGACCATCATCTGCCATGACACAACCCCCCTCTGAATTATTATAATCTTGAAATCAAGGGGTTCTTGGGGAAAGATATGGGAATAGGAATAACAATTCTTTACTAAGGAAATGAAAATAAAAGTACAGCAGTATGAAAGAAACTAACAAAAAAATAACCTACTGACAGAGTTAGTAGGTCCTGTTAGGTCCTGTTTTCCTCTGGGAATCCAGTGGAAAAGGCTGACTGTGGTGTTCCAAGACTCAGATTATATCCAGGTAGGAATTCTTGGCTCCTCCCCCTGGGTGGAGCATCTCACTATGGGATGATGTAATTTTATCAGTCATGCAGTGAAACCCAATAGCCCATTAACAGATGATATCCCCCAGAAATGAGGGATGGATTGTGGAAGAGATAAAGAACACTGCCACACCTGGTTTTAGCAGATGGTAACAGAATACATACTTCTGGTTACATCTTGCATTGCAACCCAAGACAACGGTTGAATATTTACCATTCATCAACCTGATTGTAAGGGAGGCTTCTGATCATAAAAATATCCTGATCTCTTATGAGGTTTTTATATCAGCCTTAAATCTCTACAAACTTCTGCATCTGTACACACAAGACAAGGATTTCTGTCACCACCCATCTTTCCTGAATTATTCTCTTTCCTACTTCTCTTTCTCAGGTATTGATTTGTTCCTGAAACACTAAAACTGATATATTTGTGAAAGAATCTGAATGGCATTGTACTTGTGTATGTACTTGTATGTTATGCAAGTAGCCAGGTATTTGTGGTCCTCAATTAAAAATCTTTAGGCTTTTGGGAGAAATACACTTCTACATGTCAACTCTTGCAATGCCTCTCCACTGGAAGTCTTAGGTTTTGTAATTCTAATTTAAAAGTAGCCATTGATACTGTTTGAACATTAAAGATTGCAGGCAAAATGTCATGTTATAAATTTTCAAATGTGTTGTAATTGGGGACATTTTTGTTATGTTCCCTACTGCACTAATGGATCTAATACCTGGTTTCAACTATTTTTAAAACATGTGTTTTCCAGAATACTCTATTCAGTTGTCTTTTTTTTTTCCCCTCGGTGGGTTAATGTTTGTTTACAACAGTTCATGCTGGCGTTGTTATGTGCTGAAGAGCAGTAATCACCAGGTAAGAATGCTGTGTTGTGGTATCTGCCACAAAGTGCCACATTCGGGTACTAAAAGGCTCCACAGAATTGTTATCACAGATGAAGCCAAGATAAAGATGCGCTCCAGAATCACATTGTAACTGAAAATCTCACCTCATCTCATCTGTATTAGCTTCACAAAACTTGTTATGGTGTGTTACAAAATTTAGAAATCGATCTCTGTTGCAATTCAGTGAAGCCAAGTGGATAGGCTTCTTTGAACTGCCTGAAGTGGCGATACAGGATACTCATGAATTTTAGGGATGGCTTGATATACACTTTATTGTGCATTCTATAGCCAGTGCAAGGTGTGAGGCCACTGAAAGCCAGCTGATTTTTAAAATCAGTTTGGAAAGAGTATAAAGTAACGGGGACTTTGGTTTTGTACTCTGAAAAAAACCGTTCAAATTTTTGCAGCTTGGTTATTTTTAGACTCTCAAAGCTAAAAGGCACTTTCCACTGGGAACAAATTGTGAAGCACATATATTTTAGTGTCTGTAATTACGCTGTTTTCCCTGAGCTATAGAACTGATGTGCTTAAGAAGTGTGGCAACCCCAAAACAGAGGTTGAAATCTAGACACACCAGAACTCAGAATGAAGATTTGGCCAAGTGGTATGTTGGGGTTTGCGCCTTGCACAACTGCAGCTCTATTGTCTGTGGTGGTAACAACAAGGAGCTGCTGAGGTCTCCTGTGAAACCCTTCTAGGTGTGTTTACTTGGGTAACAGGGTCCCTGGATACTGTTTGGAGGTTAAAATCTAGCTTTGGTATTTAAAAGACATTAAAATGACACATGAAATTTCAACTTTTGCTCTGAAAAACAGCAAAACAGAAAAAAAAAGCAGACCTGCCTTAGTAGGGTCAAGCTTTCAGCTGAAGGAAAAGACCTTGCCTGAATATTCTCCTTCTATCTTCTCAAACAGATCCCTTTCAGTTTGTTATTCTGTTGCTAATCTTATTTTTGCTTGCTATTAAAACAGGTTAAAAGTTGGGGTTTTTAAAAATGATTATTTTAAATACAGTTTTCCCAGGCTTTTAAACTTACTTGATACACTGCGTACAGTATAAATGTTTTCTACAAGTAAATAGTAAAAATATGTTTCAAATCATCACTCTTGCCCTCCAGATTTTTCATACAGAAAATTATTCAAGCTTGCTAGATATAATTGATGCTGTTTTTCCTGATATTTGCAATTAACAGTTTGCAAATTTTTTTTCAATTTTTGTGACTACTCTGCACTTACTAAAGTCTGTGAACACAAACTAGTTGATGCTTGAGTTAATAAAGAAAATGTGTTTAAGGGACCCTATATATGGCGCCATTATGAAGGAAGTCACCAGAGGGACCAGAAATGAGGGAAAAAGAAGTGTCAACTCTCTTGACATCTCAGCCTTTTCTGTATTACTATGGCATTTGAGTGAATACAGCCATTATAATAATTTCTAATAAGTGGGGAAATCCATGTCTTTTTAGCACTTTCTCCTAGTGCTTTTGTTGCATACAGCTCAGGTTAATATAAAAGGAATAAAAAGCTTAATTTCAGAACATCAGAATGTTTGTCTACTCTTGCCTTTGTGAACAGGTTAACTACCTTAACTTAATTAAGTCTGTTCAGCTTCTTAAACAAGCCAGATATGGACACAACTGGGTTAGCCAAACTCCCTTGCTCTGAAATGACAGTAATAAATTTTTGTCTCTGGATTTGAGAAAACATATTTGATGTCTCAGAGATTTCCTTCACAATGGTAGGAGCAAAACATCCCGAGCAGTTATCAGTGTGTACCTGTCATAGCTGGCCTATGTGCCCTTGGGCTCTGAGCAGCCAGTTATTGAAAACAAAATTCAGGGAGAAAACAACTTCTGTGTGCATGTAGGTGTTTATTTGATATAGCTGCTTACCTGCAGCTGTGGTGGCCTTTCCACGGGCCTGGCCCTCTCGCTGCATTGCGATGTGACACTGCAGCCACTGTGTGTCAGTGGGGTCCATGTCACTCGTGAGGAAGAAGAGCATCACCACGAAGCTGCCCTATGTTTTCAGCAGGACAGAAGAGATGCTCCTTGGTACTCTTCTCACCTGCATCATAAGCTCATTGCCCTGCTCTGCAAACAGCTGGCCCTGCCTCAGTCAAACTTCTGTCACTCGCAGGTGGCCTTGCAGTAACACGTTTATTTTGTGTGCCATTTCTAAAATCAGTGTCAGTGTCTGAGTAATTGCTGAGGCCTGGTTTCTGCAACCACTGTTGTACTGGCAGCTGAGCTCCAGCTGCTGCATTTTGGAGGGGGAGGAGGCAGAATGTCTCAAAGCACTGAGCTAAACCCTGTGTCACATCCCTTCCTGAGCACGGGGAGCTGGCCTCCAGCCTTGCACGAGCTGTGAGTTATCAGCAAACAAAATAAAAGTTATTGCTGTCTTTTTGGTTATGAAGTGAATGAGTGACATGTCCATCTCATGTCTTTCATAGCTGCCCTACACAAGGCTGGCAGGGGCATTTCTGTCATTGCTCCTCTCACCCTGGCTATAATTCATACAGGGGCAGAGCAGGGGGCTCTGTGTACTGGTGGTTGTTTCTGTCTCTGGAAAAGAGGAAGGAAACCATGACTGGTGTCTTTGCTTGCTGTGAGGTGCTCACTTGCCTGTGTCCACAGTGTTTCTGAGAAGTCTCCAGTGGGCACCGGCTCCCACTGGCACCCCAGCAGCTCCCGACTGTGCCTCAGAGGATACAAGCTTACAAGAGGATACAAGCCAGACAACTCTCATGCCAATACCTGGGTGTCTCCCTTCACTCCCTTGGCCACCTTCTCAAAATGCTCCATTGCTGTTCAGGTTCCACAGGAAGGTGAGACTTTCAAAAGAGATGGCTTTGCTTTGAAAAGCAAGATCCCTTGCAAATGTCAGCTCCTCGGGATGTGGCGGTGTCTGCTAGCTGTCTGCTAGCCACAGTCAGAGCAGTGGTGGCCAAAGCTGCACAGAAGGGTGCACAGCTGCACAGAAGGGTGTAAGGGGAGAGTCCCAAGGCTAATACTTCTCAACTTGGCAAATGAATTAGGTAGAAGCAGCTGGAGAGAGATGTGTGTTGTATGCCAAACCTCTGGTAACACATAAGCACATTTTCACTTTCTTAGAAAACTCAGATTTTTAATATATAAAATGCTAAGTGTCTTTCTGGCTATTGCCTTATCACTTCCATTTATCTGTCACTATGACACCAGATCTGATGCTTAAAGGCCAGTGATGCAGTGTTCAGCACAGTGTGTATTTGAGGAAGCATTATAGGTCACAGGATTCCGTAAGAGATTAATTTAAAACTTCTTATGAATCTTGAGCATTGAAATGTATACAGATATTTTAAATGATTCTCTTGTATACAGAATTAGTGCTGGTATCTGATCCATCATAGAATTATTGATAATTAAACCAGAGGTGCAGCCTTGGCTCATATTAAGGGCATTGGCTTAGACAATGAACTTTGCTGTTCAGTCCCTCCCTCATTGTGCAGAGCTTGGCCAAAGGTCAGTCAGGTCAGGTGGGGAGCTTTTAAGTTTAACCAGGCTCTCGGCCAGACCTGCATAAGCCTGCACAATTAACTTTTAGATACACAACTCTGACCTGACTGGTGGTGCTACCGACCAGTTTAGGATCAGCTTGACCCAAATGTGTTCACTTTGTCTGAGCCTGCTCCCTGTGTCTGTCTGGTGAGTGGCAGGAGGATGAACTGCTATTACACAGACACACTGGGTGTCTCTGGCCCCACTTCTGCAGCTGGGTGACACCGGACAAGTCATGGCTCTACCAGCCCTCCACATAAAATGGACACATGGCAGTGACCTTTTTTTAAAGTCCTTTTGGTTGGTCGTGATAGATCTTGGTGCTGGTGGGTACTTTGGCATTTGTCAGGCCTGTCAGATGTTCCTTCTGACAGGTTTGACCTGCAGAGTTTGCTCTGAATGGGTCTGTAATTCATGTAATGGGACTAGGACTTTCCAGAATTTCAATTCACTGAAACCACAGGGAGTAGGTAACCATAAAGGACAGAAAGAGAAGGGACAAGATATAACAAAAATGTAATTGCTTTACTACTTTAATAGCTTGTGATTAACATAATGCCCTTTTTAATTTTACAGAACATCAGTATGGGATGAGCTAATATCTCATTCATCAGTCATATGTTTAGAAATCAAATTCTTCCTGAGAGAGTTGTGGTGAATGCTGGGAAAGTAAAGCAGAAAGAGTATCCCTCCACTGGTTATTCCTATCCCTCTTTTGAAGCGTGCTCTTACATTCCCTGTAGTGCACGGACTCTGGGCTCGATTGATCTCAGTGTGTGTAACATCAACATTCTTATAACCCTTTGTGATGGTAAAGACCTTTTTTTTTCTGCAAATGGAGCAATCAAGGGTACTCATTTAGAGTCTCAGGCTCACAATGCAGTACAAGACAGAATTCAAGGAGATTAACTTAAGGGGCGGAGCTTCTGACTGCTGCACATCTTCTACAACTTTCCACCCGGCTGCCAAGAAAACCAATGCAATGCCCTTGATTTGGAGCATTCTCAAGTTTTTGTCTCTCTGTTGTGCAGGGATATATCTTTCTTATTTTTCTCTGAATATCCGGAGATATTTAAAGAAAATGAAGCATCCTTACTGGAGGTATTTCCCTCTTTCACAGCTGACACATGCTTCTGGCTCCCACTACAGATATGTCACAATTTAACTTTTAGTTTACAGATGAAAGAAATCCCACGAATCTTGTCTGGCAAAAACTTGAGACTTCCTAACCACACCCCACAAAGAATAGCTAGTTGTGGTGCAGTTGATCTTTACAATAGGTGACAGCCAATGCTGGTGGAGTTAAGTCTGTGAAACTGCATGGAAGAGACCAGAGGAATATCACTGCATTGCTTATTAAATACATGAATGATATGGCTTTGAGCTGAGAGCACAAATAGCATATGTATAACTTTTGCTATATAAATAGCAAATATACAAATAGGATATACACAAATGAGTTTAAGAAAGATCCAAACCAGAAGGGCTTGGTTAACTGGGTTAAAACACTAAGTCCTGATTCAGATCTGGGACAAATCACTCAGGGATGCTATTGAATAATCCAGAATTAACAGGGCATTCACCAAACATAGAATCTTAGATGTGTGCAGGGTAGTGCTTTGGTATGGTGCCTGTGACAGAAGAATCAAAACAATGGGAAAACCAAAAGCTAAGGCAGATTGGCATGAAAAAAACCTACTTTTAACTTCACAAAATCAGTCTGCTGAGCTGCATGTACCATGACAAATGTGAGAAGCTGTGGGAGTGCCAGGCATGATAAACAAAATATAGAAGCAGCAGTGAACCACATCATGCTGCTGGAGTCTGCAAGGACCAAAAGAAGATACCTGGCATGGGAAGAGAAGGCAAAAGCATGGGAGCTCAGAGGTGCTCTTCACATGAGCAGTGAACAAAGCTGCAGCAGGAGATGGGCCAAGTCAGCATGAATGTGAATGGAAATTACATTCATTTCTGTACAGTGCAGAGGTATGTAAGCAACTGTAGTGCTAAAGTAACCCCTGAAAAAATCCCTGGGCTGTGGAAAAAAGTTATAACTAGGCTTCTGAGGGCTTCCAGGTGCATAAGAGAATAGGGAAATAAAAGTCTTTGTATGAACCAGAGGGTTCCAGAACTGTTAGTACCCTGTGAAGGTGATGCTGTGATTTTCCCGTGGGAAATATGGACAGTGAGATTCTGAAGCAAGAGCCTGTGCTGGTGTTGCCCTGGCAGACACAGTTTACAGAGAAATGAGCCACACTTTTTCTGAAGCCCAAAGGGAAGGAAGTAGTGAATCAGCCATTTTGCTAGAAAAGTCTCCCAGATGCAGCAGCCTGAGAAAGCCAAGCTATAACCAAAACAAAATAGAAGAGTTGTGTGAATATCCAGGGTGGCAGCTATGGGTCCACAAATCCCTGTGGACATCCCAGGGGCTGTGGTAGGACCATGTCTGACAGCAAGACTAACACTTACCATTCCCTGGCTTGGCTTGGCTGAAGATAAGTGTAGAATAAAGGCCTTTGAGGGACATCTGTAGCCCACATGGGCAGAGGTGCCTGAGCTAAAGCCACTAGTCACTGAAGCAGGAAGCTTGTGCCTCTATTGGTATGGCACTAAGAGATGTGTTCACCTAAGTAACAGGTCCCACTTTGACCTGTTTTTAACAGGGTGCAATGGGCTTTGGAACTGGGCTGCAAGACACTGAGTGTGGCTGAAGCACCAACATTTTCAAGAGAAGCTTGCCAAGAAAATATAGCAGTCACAATAAGAAGTGCAAAAAAAGAATTGAAGTAAAATAATAACAAGTTTATTATGTGCCTCCAGTGTGTGCAGAGCTTTACTGTGAGGAACTTTGCATCCCTGCAAACACCTTATGATTTGGTGCTCCCATTGGAATGTGAGTGAAGGAGCTGGATCAGGCAGTGACCATGGTGGACTGAAGTCTGCTCATCCTTGACCTCACAGATATTGTGCAGGACAGAGAGAAAACAGGAGACAGAATCAAAGACCAGCAGGGCTGGACTCCAGTCTGCAAGAGTAGGGTTTCTGTCACTACTTCTTATTCCCTGGCCATGTAACTGAAGGGTTCTGGTAACAGCTTCAAAACATCAGCTAGCTGGTTGGATTGTCACTTATGGGGGGTAGCGCAGGGACCCCATTTTTCTCTGTGGAATGAGGATCAGGGCATGAGGCTGGTGCCAGACATACTTGTACTCAGCTAAGAGGCACGGGATGTGTAAAGTACAGTTGTCATGTGCCTCATCACACCAACTGGAGTTGTAAAGCATCCATTGTGCTGGACAATGCAGTCCATCATATTTTCTGCTTCTCCATGAGGAACAGAGCTTGGCCTAGGGAGCCAGCCTGTAGTATCATGCTTCCCATTGACATTGACCATGCTAAATGCTTGGAGAGCAAAACTCCCGTGTGAATTCCTCTGCGTTCAACTACTGAAGATTGTCTGGGACAAGATGTACAGGATTAAACCACATTCTGCTGACATGATGACCACATTTTTGGGCCTGAACCCATTAGCAACACGATGTTGAAAGAGCAATATGCCTTTCTTCTTGCTCCCTGTCTGGCCGGTTTAGCACAGCAGATTCCCATCTATTTCAGTCCAGAGGCCTCCACTGTTGATCTTCCAACATGTGCAGTACAGCCCTTGTAAAAGCATTATCCCTTCACAGGCTGAATGCATGTGTGAAACAGATCACTAAGAAGCAGGCCTGCATCTTGTGCCTCCAGTGTGCTCCAGGTCAATGAGGAAGATCCCTCTTGATGCAGCAAATATTGATCAAATTGCAAAAACAATTCATTCTGTCAGAAGTGCTGCTTGGTCACAGCAAGACAACTCCCTTAAGACAAGCAGAAACTCAGACATTTCTACAGTGCAAAGAGTGTCAGGGTCACAGAATGACAAATATCATCAAGCTGAAGGATAGAGACAATGCAGTCTGCAAAAGCTGACACAAGCTGGATTTTGTGATCACTTCTCCGTGCCCTTTGTAGGAAAGAGCAAATGCTGCTGGCAGTGTAATGAGAATTCAGTCATGTACCTGTGCTTTAGGGAACTCAAGTTTGAGTAATCCCAGGATGATCCAACAATGCATAAATTTAGCATCACTGGCCACAAAATTAAGCCCAGAGTAAATGGCACAAACAGAAATAATCTTTTTTCTTTCACTGAAGTGTCCAGCATTTTGTTTAGCAAACTGTTTTTACTGGACCGCAAACCTGCACTGAGTATCAAATCCATGGACAGCTTGCACTTATTGCAAGGAATAATATACAGTTTTGAGGTGCATATGGCGTAATTAAGGGGAACTTAGATCAAACATATGTAAAATAAGCTTACTGGGATAGTCTGCACACCTGCAGATGGGAACATCTGAAGAGCACTTAGGTTCATAGCTGTGCCAAGATCACTTTATCAAAAAGTAGTGAAGAACTATAACAGCAGCAGTGGTGGAGGCTGTAACAATGAGAGGAATGTAAGGATGTGGTTTGCTCTCAAGAAGGTCTTCAAAGGAGGGGGAAGGAGAGGAGAGGGACGGACTGCTCTAAGCAGAATGGTAGGAGCTAAAGTGTAGCAAAAGGAAATAGCTGAGGCTGTAAGAAGTGAAAAAAGTTGCTGAGAACTGGAGAAAGCAGAGAAGAGACCATATGGCTGAAGGCATCTTTGGAGATCTTTGAAGACCAATGTGATATCCCAATTAGGAATTCCTTGGGGAAAAAACAAAAGGCAACACAAGGAATTACCTGCATTTGCTGGTCAATTTGAAGGACTCTCCAGTGAGGTCAGTCTGCCATGAAGGAGAGTGCAGAAGGACATCTAGGGCCACCCGCAACCCAGCACTCTCAGGCAGAGTTAAAGGCAAAGTTTAATATGTACCCTTAAAAAAATCAGATTTGCTTTGTACCTGCCCTGCAGCAGGCTGAGACACTCATGCATGGCCCTGTGCTCACCTCCCCATCTGCTCCTCTCCCAGACCTTGTCTAGGGCTTGGGGCAGGTGTCCTAGGCTCCAGGGACTGTGACATGAGGGATGGGGAAGCTGCCTCTTGGTCTGTGCAGCTCTGTCCGGGGCCAGGAGCTTGGACCTGTGCCCACAAGAAGAAGTCTGAGCTCAGGAACAGGTGGAGTGGCTGTTTAGTGGTGCTGGGTCAGGAGGGCTGTGGAGAGGACAGAACATCTGTGAATGCCCTGGAGTTTGGGGCAGCACAAGAACTATGACAGCCAGTGACACCAAGTGGTAGCAGCCAGGGTGCAGCTGTGTTTGTGGCACAAATTGCTGGTGTTCCCCTTGGTGCTTTGGAGCCTGCATGTTTAATACAAACATTATAGAACCGGTAGGGAAACCCAAGACTTAGTGGCCTTGTGTTGCTAAAGGAAAGGTTTCCAAGATATGACCTCACCCAAAGCAAGTTTTGGATCTCACTTAGAAGCTTTCCACTCTGCTGGGACTGGACCTATGGGTTTGCTGCCCAGGTTTGCCAAGGAACAGCCTGACAAACATGCAATGGTCTCATTTGCCAGGCGAGTGATCGGAGTAAAAATCACCTTATTCTGGTGTAAAGGGACACAGAAAGCAAGCCTTCAGAACATGTGCTGAGGGACTGGCATTTTCCTATGAAGTCCTGCAGATATTACAGTGACCAAGTGGCTTCTGGTGGCACAGGGTCCCCTTGGAACATGAGCTCTATGTACCAATGGGTTTTTGCAGGATTTGCTTTTGGCACCACATCACTCTGAGCATAGTGCAGAGCAGAGCTGCTGTCCCAACAGGTGGTATTCAGATGCACGTGTCTATCTGTGTAACACTGCAGAAATATTGCCAGGAAAGAAGCATTAGCAGAATTGAAGAAACATAAGATTAGCAATCAACAGCTGTCAGTAATGTGGTCATGGGCTGTGTTCTATCCTCTGCTTGCAGAAATGTTCTCATGGGCTCCATCTGCGCCAGCTCTTTGCAGATGTGCAGCGGTGTGGGCAGGAGTGTGCTTCTGCCTCCCACCCACTCTCCCAAGAAGCAAACCCAGAACTGTAGCAGAGATAAATAGGTACTTCTGACATGTGATTCCTTTGGCCTGCTCCAGACATTGGTAAGGTGAGCCATGCCCTAGAAATATGTGTTACTCAATCTCAACTGTAAAAGGAGGAGTCTAAACAACCTGCTCAGCCACAGGTGACACATACTGTGACATCTGAAGGTGGGGAGATTCATTCCACCCTTGCCTATAGACACTGTCACAGACCAGAGCACAGCTTCTGGGACCCTCCCTGCCTTTTCTGACATGGGTCTGGTGAGTCCTGACACAGCCATTGCTGTTGTGTTGCCTCTATGTCACAGCAGAATGGTTGAAGCTGTGTTTCCCAGGGATCTGTGTTTCAAAGGTGGATGAGTCCAACTCAGATTTTCACATTTCCATGACATTTTTCATATCTGAGTATGAGGTTTTTGCTCCTCCATTGAATTTAATTGAATTTTGCCAATGCATGAACAGGTTATTGAAGAGAAAACAAGTAGAAAACAGCCACATCAGCCTTGTTTTCTTAGGAATTGAGGGGAATAGAGTCATCACCTTATTTTTGTTCTTAGTCTGATACTTAGGGAAAAATCTTTCCAAACACCATATTTCACAATATAATACACAATTCAGACACTGCTATTGAAACTGTGAGCACACATAAAACAGATTTCTGCTTGCATTTACACCTTATTTTGTATTACAATGCCATCGAGAGGGATGGAGGCACTTGTCATAGCTATTATTTGTCTTTCTGAAGTTAATTGCACTTTAAATGTCCTTTTCACCCCACCAGAAGCAGAACTATAAACTGCCAGGAATGGCTGTGCTAGAAAGAAGCATAAAGGTATGATCATATGTATTTGATGCAGGATCAAATAAAACTCAGAGGAATTAGAGACAAAGATAAGTATATGGACCTAAATCTTTGGAGTTCAACTTCTGCATCAAAATCAAGACAAGGATATTCTGCCCTGTAGATTTGAAGCATTTAATCTCACCGCAGCCACTTTAGAGCTTTCCTGTTGCATGGGGTATAAAGTCAGTTATGATGGCATGATGTCAGGTTTAGGATTTATTGAGACAGGGATAGACATAGATGGGGTGTGAGGGATGTGCAATGTGAAGGCAGAGCCTGATGCAAATACAATGGGTAGAGCCCTCCCTCTTTATAAATCTGCCCTCATAAAAGAGTCCCTATTAACTTTGCAGATGGAATTACATCCAGGGAGAAATCCAGAGTTTATTTTAACTGTGAATTAACAGTGAAATTTTTCAGCCCTTGGAATTTTAGCGGTGATATTTTTCTGCCAAAGCAGATGTGTTGTGAGTCTAACCATTTAAAGAATTGGTCATCAGTCACCTGATGTATTAAAGTCAAGACCTTAAAATCTTTCACAACATGGTGCAGAGTTGTGAAATCTCTTTTCACAGAGATCACCTATAGCTTGAGTATCACCTGGCAATCACCTGGCTTGAGTATGTCCCTCTGTCCTGAGGGGAATGGAAATCATTAAACTCAACACAAGTTTAGTGAGCTGCAGCATGGAAAGAGAGAGGCTCTGACTCATCTGCTCTGCAAACAACTGCATGAGACTGCAGTTTCACTTTTTGATGAGGTCTCATTACAGAAGAGTATGCCAGTTGAATTATCAAAATGAAATACTGTTCCTTTTACCTGGCTAAGCACTTGGTAATTTTACTTGAGGTTCTGGGGAAGGAGAGCTGAAACTGCTGCAGTGGGTGACATACCCACAGTTTCAGCAATAATTTAGTCCACAGTACCTTCATAGAGGAGCTGAGGTCTCGCAGCTGGTGTCCTTATCTCCTTCACGGAGGAGAAAAGGACAACCTAGATCTAGAAAGGACTAGATCTTGTCCTCTGAGGTCCACACACATAAGAAACTGCAGTGAAATAGGGAGGCCTCTGCTATCTGTGTGCCAGACAACATTTGCTATATAAAATCTTTGGTGAGTTTAGGGTGTGCTCCTGTGCTTTTATTAGAAGGCTGTAATGAGAGAAGAAAGGGCAGCTCTTAGATGCAGCTCCTTTGATAGCATATGAACTTCCCTCTCCCTTGTACTGTGCTGAGCTGCTGCTAGGTTGTGGGAATGGTTTTTATTATAAGCATGCCTAGTATGCACTTATAAATCATATTAATTTTGGCAACTTTCTTATCTATACTGAAAGTTACTAACAGCAGTTACAGGGCTCTGGCTACTGAACACCTTCCCCGTTCTGTGGTCTCCAGCATGTCCTCCTACTGCAAATAGTGTTCTCCCACTTTAACATTCACTAGTACTTATATTAAACTTCTCCTGGAGATATTTCCTGGATGATGATTTCAGAACAAAAAGTATTTCACTGAAAAGTTTGTCACTGGAATTTTCAGCATTTACCATCCCTCCTTCACAGATAAATGCCATTGGGAAGGTGGTGAGATGCCTCTGCGTTCAAAGTGATGAAAAATTGTCTGACATAAATTAAACTGACCTGGAAATTTCTGGCTTAGCCCGATCAGTTGCAAGTGTACATCTCCAAGTCTGAAGATAAGACTCTTGGCTCAAGATAAGAGCTCCTGACTATGTAATCATACTCCTCTTTTGAATTTTAACTGCTGGTTCTTACCTAGGATGAGAAGAGGCACATGATCATGTGAATGAAACCACTGGACAGCTCTGTGGGAAGTCTGAGTTCTGCAGTAACAAATATTTGGCTACTGGGCACTTTTATCTCCAATGTAACAGGAGATAATAGATCCTATTCAGTGGGAGCTTGACCATTTAAAAAGGAGTTAAGGTCCTTTTTATCCTATACCACGGAACAGAAATATGACGCCCCAAAATAGAGACAGAGAATTCTATTAGAGGATGTGTGAAAGCTTTAGCTTTGCCAGGGAGCTAATTGCTTCAAAGGACACAATCTGGACTGGATTAGAGGCAAAGCTTACTGTGGAGTAAACTGCTTGGTTACAAACCTCTGGGTGAATGCTCTTGCTCTTTGATGAAGTGTGAAGTCATTTACACCTTTCTGCCATATGTTTTGCTGAGTAGGAGTGTGTATGCATGGATAGTTACCATGGAATAAATGACATGCTGTAAAGTCACACTGTCAATTACATTTATTTATGTGCCCATGCTTTCAACCAGAGGAACACCCTGTTTCTGGGTGGTGGGTGAGGAGTGGTGTGAGGAAGACGCGATGTCAAAACAAATCTGCCGCTGTGCACATGTAGTAGGAAAATCAAGTGTTTTTGAAACATTATGGTCACAAATTGTGTGCCTACAGGCTTCCCCGTGGTCTTGGCTGTCTCAGTCTGACTCAAAGGTAGCACATGGGATCAGTCCTGGAGAACTGCAAAGGGAAGAGGCTGCTGGCAGATATGGGAGATGGAGTCTTTGAGATGATATCTTCAATTCAGGTGTCAACACCACAATTAAAATCGATGGACACCCTGATCTTTTCTTCAGGGTTTGCAGACACAAGAAAACAATAAAAAATATTATTACTGGCTTCTGCAGGTGGGGAAATTTTGTGAAAAAAGAAAAAAATCTGGACTTGTATCAGTGCATACTGTATGGTTGGAGGTGTATTGGCAGTCATGCTCCTGAATCTTTGGCCCAGGAAGCCTTCCTTTGTTTTCTGTACTCACACTAGACTTGGCTACACTCTGCCTGTGGGAGTATTACCATGTGTTGCATCACTAGATTTTTCAGGTTAATATTGCTGCTCTGAAGACTCCAGGAAGACTCAGAGGTCTTTATTTTTCCTGTCTCCCTGATGGAGATAGGTAGTGACACTTCCACTCAGGTTAGGATGAGCAAGTCCAGCAATGGGGATGTGCTTGAGGGGCTGGGGAAAGTTGGGAAGATTTTCCTGATTCATGAGAGCTGCTGGCAGCACTTAATGCACCAGCCCAGTTTTTGCAGCCACTGTTATAGAAAACAAAGTAAATGAATTGTGGGTTTAGGTTTTTAAAGCTACCTTCTTTTGGTGACATTAAGTACAGAGGTTAGTGGTGGGTGTTAAAATACTCTCCTTGTTCTGGAGCTTTTTCACAGGGGCTCAGATAAGGTGGGGGAGTTTCTTGTGTTCGGTGCCGATTGGTGAATAATCTCAAGTATAGCATGTGGCTTAACCACAGGGACCTGTTTTCTTTCCCTGCCGGAAACACCTGCCAAAAAGCCTGTGTTCACTTGGGCCCTATAAAGAAAAGCCCGAAAGGGAACTTCCAGCCTTATAGCAACAGGTCATACCAACTGAGCTGATACTCAGTACACTGGTTTTAGTTTAAACATCTCACTGTGCCAACTGGATATGAAAATATTATGGCTCTTAATTAAATCTGAATATGAATATAAAGGAACTAATTATGCTTTCCCTTGCATAATTACCAAAGAAATACCTTTCACTCTTACTGAATTGGCTAAATTACAAGAAGAATAGAGTTGCACTCAGAAGGAGTCTGAAACTAAATATGTGTGGAAATGGGGAGAGTGATTTATGCTAACAAAAACAGAAGCTGAGGACAGCTGAGGACCTGGGGTTTTCTTGCCCACAGGAAGTAAGAGCGCCCTGGTCTCTAACCCAAAGAGCCACCTATTGGGCTGTGGGGTTGAGTTCCCCTGGAAACAGATGACCCAATTGCCATAGTAACTTCTATGGATCAGTTGGCCAGCAGTGTCCAAAAGGTTGCTGGTCCCCAGGTAGTGCATCTGTGCATACTGGAACCTGAGCAAGGCTCCCTGCTGACCGTGCCAGTGGATCCAGATTCACATTCATGAATATGAGCAAGATGACTGGGACTCAGCCTCAGCATCACAGCATGCTAATTCTGCAACAGCTTGTAGTAAAGCTGTAGAAAGGGAGCCACCAAATGCATGCCAGGGAATTAACAGATTGTTGTCTACTATCACAGCTGTTTCTGCAGAGTGAGCTTCCTCTAACTAAAGATCCTCTTGGAAACTAGCTGAAGGACTGAGGAGTGCAGTATGATGCTGTTTTCTGAATACCTAGTTGTCAGCTTGTTCAGTTGTGTCCTGAACACAGTGGTGCAAAGCACTACACAGGATGCCATTTCTTCAAACATCCTTATGTATGAAAGGTGACACTCAACCCTGTTGTGATCCTGCTTCTCAGGCACTAGTCATTTAATCTGTTAAAAGTCTAACAAGTGCATCAATTACAGAGTGAGTGTTAATTATGTGAGCTATCTTTTTATGCCCTCTGCCGCTTTTGAACAGAGCAGGGTCAACTTTGATGTGCTCAGGCTTCAGTTAAAGGCTACTTTTGATCAGTGTCTAGGTTTGATACATCCTAATTTCAAGAATCAGTGAAGGATACTAAGAATTGTCAAGGGGAAGGCTTCTGTAGGTAAGGAGACTGTGACTGCAGCAGCAACAGGTGAGGTTGGATGTAGCTGCAACGGAAGTGCAATTTGAACAACAGAGCAACTTCACTGCTGGTGTCACATTATCACCAGCTGTCTGTTAGCTTTACCTCTCATCACACTAGACAGTAAAAAAAAAATGCAGGCTTGTATGAAGTTACAGTGCCACCACTGCAATGAATGGCCTTGACCAGGGTGTTTGAAAAAAAACCAACCTAGAGAAGTTCTTGAAAGAAAACACCATTTAATGTAAGATTACACAAGGTCAAAATTAGAATAATTAGAACAATTAGAATAATAGGACAATTAGAATAAACATGCTGAACACCATGTGCACTGCCCCACAAGCCCCAGTTTTAAAACCATGACACTTCACTCTCAAAACCACCACAGATGTGAAGTCACTTTCTACTCTAACTTTACAGAGTACTGAAAAATTTAGTCTATATAAAGTATAAAATTTGTACATTGCAGAAGATACCCTCTACTGTGAAAGTGCAACAGATAGACAGAAGTATGTCTTTCAGAATCTTCACCACCACCTTGCCATTCTATTAATCACTTTGAGGAAATACTCATTAGCTATTACTGCTAGGGCTCTCCAGCCAGAAGGAATGCACCCCATACTGGTTTGGAGGAAGTCCAGCAAATTTAAGACCACAGCAGAAAACAGTGAGGAACTCACTCTTTGTCACAGCCATACCATTTAAATGCACAAAGAGAGGGCCCTCTCCTCGTGGCCGTACTGCCATGTAGATACGGAGAGCTTCAACAGGACATACCCACATCTCTTCACATAGTCTCAGTTGGATCAAACACCTCTGTTGGCCCACATGAGAAGGATGCAGAAAAAGGGTTGCACTTCCTTCTGTCAGCTGGAGGTCACTCAGGTACAGGAGCTCTGGCTGTGCTATATTTTGGTGATTTGCCACCATCTCTTCTATATGGAGTACACCAAAAAAAGCTACAGTAAAAATGGCACGGAACAGCATACACTCATAAGGAGAGCTACACACAGACTCCAGAGTTCCCAGGAGAGATCTTAACACTTCAATTGTTACAGGAGAGAATTCATTTGAAAGGCGAGTCCTGTGTTTCAGCCTTGACATCGTGAAAGAGATAAGAGGATCTGCAAGAGGATCAGGATGATCTACCATTCTGGAGATGAAGGACAGTCCTTCCATATGTGTTATTATTTTTGCAGGAGGCAGATCCTGGGACTCCATGGCGATCAGAAATGCTCTAATGTGTTTAATTGGAATTGGCCAGACTGAAGGCAGAGTCATGCCTTCTCTAAAGGAAAGGAAATTTTTCAGGCCTTCATGGTAGACTTGCCATAAGTGGCTCTCTTTCGAGTCCTCCAGTAACAGCAGAGCTTTCAGGGGCCAAGGGCCCAAGGAGTGCTTCTCGGGAGCTTGGCTGAGCTTATCTGTTGAAAGAAAACTGTGTTGTAAATGGCAAGCAAAAGCAGATAGAAGTTCCCTCCCTTTCAACATCCTTTAGCCTTTATTTGAACTTTT
This sequence comes from Anthoscopus minutus, assembly GCA_013399455.1. Taxonomy (NCBI): domain Eukaryota; kingdom Metazoa; phylum Chordata; class Aves; order Passeriformes; family Paridae; genus Anthoscopus; species Anthoscopus minutus. Next base: position 228,319 of record VWYI01030892.1, on the reverse strand, counting down.
CTGAAAAAAAGCCTGTCCTATGCATTCTTATGACTCTCATCTACAGAGTTTCCAACAGCCAAAACACAGGGGAAGGATTACATTCTCAAAAAACCCCACCTATTTGTCTCTTTAAAGCAACATCTCAAGCCTGCTGACAGACCATCAACCTATTGCAAAGTTTCTGTGACCTCAGACCTTCATCAGTGGGCAAGGGTGGCTGGGAGTGACAAAGGCACTACAAAATAACAATATATTCAGGAGTGCACAGAGGTCTCAGAAGCCTTCCAACAGTGTGGTCAGATATGGAAGAACCTGGCAGGACTCTACCCATCTCCCCCACCACTCAGCCGCTCCCCGACACCCTCTGATTCCCCCAAGGGCACACTCACCAGCTCCTTCCCCGCTGCCAGCCTCCAGTCCACTGGTCTCACATGATCGGGTGCAGCCATCCGGACAACACGGCAGCCACCCCATGCCGGGCTCCAGCCGCAGCAGTGCCAGCAGCTCCCAGAAGGGTGAAGGGGCAACTCTTCTCTGCATCACCAACAAAACAGCAGGCACGCAGTGAGAACCACGAACAGGCAGCTCCTCGACGGTGTCACCGTGCTGCCCTTTTACACGCTAGCCCTCCTATCCGAATTGGAACGCCCCCTTTACGTGGCCTTCTGCGACCCTATCCGAGTCTGTGCCTGAGGGTCCATGCAGGGGTCCTCCCATCCTGCCTCCTCCGCTCTCTGCCCACGGGTCTGCAGGAGTTAGCTGGAAGATGAGACTTCCAGTACCTGCGCGCTGCCCAAGCGGCCTGTTATCGCCCCCATTGTGCTGCAGCTGCAGCTGAGGGCTAAGGAAGGAGGAGATGGTGGGTCACGGGTGACTTAACCTCTTCGTCCCTGGTCCTAATCTTCTCCCCTGCCGCAAACTTGTGCCATTTCATTACTGAAAGGACAGAGCCGGCAGCAGGGCGACGTACAAACGAGGTACGGGTCTCTGTGACGGCCGCGAATAATGGTCAAATCTTGAGGGAGAGGAAGCGCCCCGGGAAGGAAGCCGCCGGGGTCCCTGTACAGCTTTCTCCAAAGGGAGACCCAAAGCTCAAGTTGTCGGCTGAGGAGACTGCTAGCTTTGCTTTTTTCTTAGGATTTTTCTGGGATAGCTACTGAGGAAAGGCAGCTGTCTCGTTAAACTGTGTGAAAGCATCTCAGTGCGTTGCCTGTACTTAACAGCGGAGGGCTGATCAGAAATTCAGAACTGAGCCGGCCGCCCTGAACTATTCTCTACCCAACCTGAAAACCACATCTTGCGGAGCCCGGGAGAATAATGGGAGGTAACACAAGTACTTTTATCTCCTTTTTAACCTTATCATTAATCCATTCACATTCCAGGCTCCGGCAGAAGGCGTAATAAACGCCTGGACATTTCACACATTCCAGCTTCCAGGCCGCGCCCGGCTTCCCATCCTCCTCCCGCACCTCCCAGGGCAGCTCTCCCTCCGGGGAGCTGTTCCAAGGAGGGCATTGCGGGTGCTCCCCCGGCCATAAAGGAGCCCCCAGGGCTCAGCTCGGCGAGTCTCCGTTCGGCTGGGCGGCTGTTCGTCCTCCTGCCATGGCCTGCGCTGCCCGCGCTCCGGACGCGCCTGCCGCCGCGATCTTCTGGGAGATGCTGGCACTGCTGGCCCGGGAGCCGGGTATGGAGTGGCTGGGGCTGAGCCTCGCTGGGCAGGCAGTCACCTCTCCGCCTCGCAGCCGGGAAGCGCCGCGGAGCGGTAAGTGAGCGCCGGGGCCGGGCGCTGCCGAGGAGCGCCGCATTTCTGGCGGCCGTGCCTCCTACCCGGCAGCTCCTGTTTGGTTTTGCTCGGGTTCTTGTGTGAGGCTGGAGGGTTTGATTCTCCTTCCTGGGGTGGGAAATAATGATACCTACTGGAGGGAGTGTGCTGTGTGACCTTTGTTGTTGCAATTTCTGTAAACTGTCCCTTAGTTTAAAAGTTGCTTTATATTTGTCTTCATTACTACTCCGCAACCTTGTAAATTCATGGAGTGTTACCACATCCAGTGCCTGAAATGAGGCGTGTATGTTGCTTGTTTCTCATTTGAAAAATATCTCTGGTGCAGCTCTGTGTAAGCTGCTAATCAGATAAACTCCTAGCGGTGTAATGCACTCAGGAGTACTGTCTTTATTGCTGCTTAAGTAGTATGCTTATGCCTCTTGTCACCAGTAGCTAATGCGGATCTTCTCTTGTGCTAATGAGGATCTTCTCTTGCAGGAAGCGAGATGAGTTACCATCTGAAGCATTCCTTGGGACCTTGGCCTCTGAAGACTTTGTCGTTGCTGGAGCGCTCAGGAGATAGTAGGCTTTGGCAAGCCTACCTCGAAGGACTGAAGAAATTCCTTGTCTTTAGAGAAAGTATGGGAATGCCTGCAGTCTGGCCAATTCCAGTGGACCAAATTAGAGGGTTTTTGGCTGTGGAATCTAATTATTCCTCCTCAAAGACACTCATATACATGGCAGCACTTTCTTATTTATCAAAATTGACTTGTAACTCTGATCCTCTGCAAGATGCTATAACCCGTTGCATGGTGGCAGGGTTGAAACACAGAGCAGGTATCCTGAGGGATAAATATTTGCCAGTAACAATTGAGATGTTGCGATCTCTCCTAGGAGTTCTGGAGTCAGTGTGCTTAACTTATTATGAATGCTTGCTGTTTCGTGCATTATTTACTGTAGCTTTTTTTGGGGCACTTCGAATAGGAGAGATGGTGGCAAAGCACCGTAATGTACTGCAGCCCGAGCTGCTGTACCTGCGTGATATCCAGGTGATGGAGAGGAAAGTGCTGCTTTTTCTGCCTTATTCTCCTGTGAATCAGGACAGACACGTCATCAGCCTAGCTCTGTCCGGAGAACCATGGGTGTGCCCTGTTCTGGCCCTCCGGAGCTATTTGACTTCTCGTTCACAGCTGGAAGGACCACTGTTCGTGCACTCGGACTTGAGGTCTGTAACGAAGAGGGAGTTTGTGGCCATTCTCCGATGTGCCCTGCGGCTGCTGGGGCTGTGTCCGGAGCAGTACGGCGTGCATTCCTTCTGGATGGGGACTGCTGTCACTGCTGCGCGCTGCGGGTATCCTGGGGAAGATGTCACTCGCCTGGCAAGATGGCCCTGCATGATCCCAAGAAGATCCCAGCCATGGAGACCAACAGGAGAATAGAAGCTAGCAAATAATCTTCTTGACATAGAGCTGTATAGTTTAGAAGCTAACAAATTGTCATTTATATGTAGAGTCAACTTTAGCCTTTGACAGGAATTTAGTACTAACACCTGAAGTTAATTTTCTGCTTCACAGTGGGGTGATCCTAAGTTTGCTTCTTTGTTTTGTCTCTTTGAAAGTAGGGGGAATGTCTAACCTTTGTGCATAGACTGTAATTTTATCTTGTGTAGTATCTTTATTATTTTCAGATAATAAATATTGCCTTTTTAAAAACAGTTTCTGCCTACTAGTACTATTGTTGCTCTTTACTCAGAATTCATAATCTTGGCTTTGAGAGAAAAGAATGAAAAACTGAGAAATGTCACTTTGTCATTCTTTGCTCTCAAAGAAAAACTGGGTTTTTAAGGTAATAGGTATAAGGAGGAAGTATCCATGATGATTGCTCAGGGAAAATGGATGCCTGTCTTATCTGTAATTTCTGTCTCTGATACATGAAGCAGAAAAGAGAATTATCTTTGTTCTTATTTCTGCTTAGACTCTATAGCTATAGCCAGAGTTTTTATCTTGTACCTCTCCTAAGTAGAAGAAAACTTCAGAAGTAGCACCTCCTGCTCCTTCTCCACTCACCTGGGTGTTTCCAGAATTGTTCCTTTCACATATTCTCAGCCTTCTCTTCTCTGGCTGCAATTACATCTGCACAATAACTTTCTTCCCTCTTATCACAGAGTCGTTACCACAATTTCTAATTGGCCCAGCCTTGGCCAGCAGCACAGCTGTCCTGGAGCCATTTGGCATTGGCTCTGCTGGACATGGGGGAAGCTTCTGGCAGCTTCTCACAGAAGCCACCCCTGTAGCCCCCTGCTACTAAATCTGGCCATGTACACCCAATACACTAGTTCTTTTCATTTACCTGTTCTAAAGAATAGAAAAAGAATAGGTGATAAGAAGGATATTTACTTCAAGGTGTAAAATGGGGAACTATTTCAACTCACATTTTTTCCTACATGTTAATTAATGGTTTCAAGCATTTTTATCAAGTTAAGGGTGAAAGGCTAAGAGTACTGACTCTAGGAAACGCTGAAAAACTCTTGTATTTCTGATGACTCTCTGCTGTGGCAATTCACTGTATTTTGTGCAGATACCAGTGAATCATTCATGAGGAACTCAAACTCTTAAAATTTCTAGAATTTATAATTGTTAATTTAAACAATTAGACTCTTCAAGAATTCTATTAGAATAATAGAATCACAGAACTGTTTGTGTTGAGACCTTAAAGACCACCCAGTTCCAACCTCCCTGCCATGAGCAGAGACACCTTTGGTAGTTTGACCAGGTTACATCCTTTCATCTATGTCATTAATGAAGATACTAAAAAACACTGGCTCCAATAAGGATCTCAGAGGGGCACCCCTGAAGGGCACTGCTGATGTCCATCAGGACTCTGAGCCATTCATCACTACCCTCTGGATGTGAACTTTCTACCAATTTCTTATCCATCTAGAGCTCAACCCATCAAATCCATCTCTCTTTAATTTAGAGAGAAGGATGTTGTGGACTGATCAGGTCCCATAATCTTATGTGTGTTGAGGTTCTTCAGGGGTCATAAACTTGATCTTCTCTTACAAGTGCTCTGCTTCCCCAGTCCCCATCCTGCTGTCCACCTGCTTGAGACGTGTGGGAAGAATGATATTAGAGACTGAAGCAGAAAATTTGTTGAGTACCTCAGCCTTTTCCTTATGCATTTTTACCAATTTTCTAACACTGTTTTTCAGGGAGGCTATACCTTCTTTGAGGTTCCTTTCCTGGTTTACATATATCTGCTTAGGGCTTTTTTTAATCAAAAAAAGATCAAAAATTTTTCTTTACACCTGGTTGATATGCATTTGATTCCATTCTGATTGCAATGATTATGTCAAATATATATTCCTTAGAATGACAGAAGTTATGTGGCCTGCTCATTAATTCAGTACTAATCAAACAAGTATAAATCTTATGTCCTTATACAGTTAAAATTTTAATTTTTTTAAAATTGTACCTTAAAAGTCATAATCCTGAAAGGGATGAAATTTGAAAGTATTTACTTATTTTCATATCTACTGAAAGTGAAGTAGATAAAATCATATCTGCTAGATTTCACTCTAGGATCCATTAGTATTTCTTGCTTGCAGAAAGCAAGCATCCTCTGCTAGTCTGACTAAACAGTATTCAGTGTCCTTTGATAGGCAAGATACAAGTCCAGAAAATGGAGAATAAATAGCCAAATGTTTTTAGACCTCTTATGGATTTCTTTATGGTGGTTATACGGAAAATTATTTGTGCTATGAAAAGTGCTGAAAAGACTTTTTGAGACAAACTGCTAATGCAAGCAATCATGTCTCCCATACTTGTTTCTTGTCTGCAACCAACACCTGGATGAAATGTAGCTAGGAAAAGAGAACCCAAGGGGTGCATTGATTTGCTACTTGAAACATCCCCAAAGTGCCTTTTACATACCTACCTAGAAGTCTTTGTCACCTTGACTTCTTCCTTCAACTTGCTTTCAGATATGTGTATCCATCAGTTGTGACATTGCCTGTACATTGAAGAGACTTTTGTCATTCCTTCCCATAGCAAGGAGGACACTGACATTCCACAGCAGCTGAGTAGCAGCATGCTGGACACAACATACCAGCCCTCTGCTTACCCTGCTTGTGCTGTTGAAGATGCTTCATTTCATATTCTTAAGTCATTCCTGAGGTTTGTAATCACTAATGTCGCAGACCTAGAAACTGGATAGAATTTAAAACTACATGTATTTTAAGATATCTAAAGGAAAAGCAATGTTTTTCAGCCAAGGTAGGTGAAGGCTGTTTTGTGTGTTGTGATGCAAGCTTGGCTAGAAGTAGTGCCAAATTCACCAATTGCTTACTGAACCACCTCTTCCAGTGAGATGTCATAAAGTGTTGCTGTCTTGCTCTCCAAGGTTGGCTGTGTGTTCACTGCAATGTCTTGCTTAACCACACCAGCTACCTATATTGCCTTGAAATACTGGCAGAAGAGAAAGATAGAACAATGTGTACCACAAATCCCATGCTTTTTTCCTTAGGTATATTATCCCACCATGAACAAATTAATTATCCATCAGAATCCAGTGCAGACCATACCTCAGTCATTAAAACCATTGGATAAGAAGTAGCTGTCTCCTATGGCAATGTAATAAGCTCCTTTTGTTAGAGCCCAGGAGTAAAACCAATATGGAATTTGTTGTTAAAATTGTTCCATGTTCCCGGTATGTTCTTATACTAATTCTTCACTACTAGTCTGAGGAACTGGTTTTTGTACTTTTATATACATTTCCCAAAAGCTACAATAACCACAGGATGATTGTAGGATAGTCTGACTTCTCATAGCTCTGTTATAGCTCTAAACTGCACTAATCCCTCTTGCATTTTGTCCAGCATTTTGATTCTGTTTCGGAATAAAAGTGCACTTCCTTAAGCTAAGGCAGCTGAGCAATTGGCAAAGATACTTCACAGCCCCCTGCCAGTTATTGGCAAGCAATGAGCAAACATTTTCCAAAGCACACAAACCAATCAGATATGATATGTAGTTATAGTAGTAATTTAATGTTAAAGCACTTTTTTTTTTTTGCCTTAACAGCTTTTATACCTCATTTCACCTTCCACAGTACTTGAAAAACAGCAGCTACTTAAGCCTGTAAGGTTCAGGTCAGTGTTGTAGGCTAACACTTTTAGATGGTAAATGCTACGTCTTTATTGGCAAAAAAAGCTTTTTCAGCCCACTGAGCCAAAGAAAATATGTTTCTTGGTGCTGATTCCCTGTATTAACACTTTAACCTATCTTTTCCCTTTGAAATACTTAATTTCAATGCATTTGTTATGGGTTGAAAATAAGAAAACAATACCATGTCTTTGGACAATTGCTTGCAATTTTGCAGATGAAAACTGACAGTATGAATACAGCCTATCTTAACTGAGCCACTGTGCTTACAGATACTTAAGAAAAGGGATGTTGTCTTCAGCTGAAATGGTGGTGTTTTGTTCCCAAGATATAATTGACTCTCTTGTGCCAGAATGAGTGTAGCTGCGGAGTTTGAATGAATCAGCATGTTTACTAAAATATTGTGCTGAAGAGGAAATATTTTTGCTTAAACTATGGCATAATGCTAGGATATTTTAAAGAATGTCGGTACCCATGTACCATAAGATGTTTCAGTAGATAAACCTATGATTTACCAAAACTTCTTTCCCCACAGGGATGAGTAGTTGCTGCTTGCTTTATCCTACAGGGAGGTTTGCTTAGGCCTAAATTCATCGTGGTACTTTAGAGTTGTGACCTCCCTCATGTAGTTGTGCCATATTTTGTGTTGCAAGGTGGATGTGAGCTTACCAGGAAAGCATATGTTTTCAGGAAATGGTAAACCCTCTATGCAGGTACTCCTGTGGTTGTGATGAGTTTTGGTAATGTTTTAAAGGGGTGTTCCTATCTACCTCTAAATTTTGGAGAGAGTGAAACTATTTGAGTTAGTGTCTAAGCTGTTGCTTTTCAGTTTTGCCTCCTCAGACATTGGTTTAATGTCTGGGTTTTTTTGTAGTATGCATACATGCTGGGGCACCTAGAGCTGTCTTCAGCCTGCAATGGCATCTGGGAGACTTCCCTCTACTCCAAAAGCTGAAGTGGTGTGCTTCCATGGCTCAAGAGTCATCATCAAGAGGAATATATTCAAGTCTGTCAGCACACTTGTAACAGCATAGGAATTTTTCTCTAATTCAGCATGGTTTGGAGCATCAGGCTGCCTCTCAGAGCAAAACTGTGATTCGTGTCTATGCCCAGAGGTTGCCTTTGTCCTTGTCTAGAACAGTTTCTGCAACTGGCCATTCAAAGGCATGCTACAAAGCTGGATATTATCCCTCTGAGAAAGCGCTGTGTATAAAATAGCTTTCTGATACCTAAAATTATAATCTAGCTTTGTCTTTAACCCTGCCAGACACTGATGGACAAAATACTAATGAGCTTGTAAGCATTGTGCTGGAAAAGGAGTAACCTGCTGCATGTTAGACCATATTAAGTAATACCAGACTTGTAGGTTCAGAAAGTTTCTCTTTGGGGCTGGGAAGTGATTGGCAGAGCTGCCTCTGTAAGTAATTTATATTCAGATAAAATAAAACCCAAATAATTTATATTCAGAAAACCTCACAACTTTACAAATGCATCTTTGTTTGCAAATGAAGATTTCCCACCTCTGGAAAAGGTGGCTAATATTCTACATTATCTCATGACCTAGAATTGTGAACACTTCCTAATGCATTTCCTATCTTCCTTGTGTACAGCAGGGTGGAAGAAAAATATGAATGAGTATGTTGGTTTTGGGTGGTAGGGGATTTTTAGAGAGAAGGAAGGAGGAGGCAGTAGGTGGGTGAGAAAAAACGAGGTGGAGAGAAACATGTTGCATCTAAATGAGGTACTCTGTTCTCTAGAGCAGGCTCGGTGAGGCAGTTCTGCTGGCAGCAAGAGCTGCCCTTACCCGTGCTGTTAAGACCAGTTAGACTAAGGAGAGAAGTCTGACTCTGAACAGTTAGTGTACTGCTTGACCCTATCACAAGATAATATTCAGTAGCAAATGCTGTGAAGAAAGTGAATGCAACAGCTTCTGTGGGGAAAAATTGGCAGGAAGGCAAGTAGAAGCAGACTGTGAGACATTTCTTACAAATTGTGCTTAGAAACCAATCTGTTCTTCTTTATTGTTCTCTGATGAAGGGATGGATTATAAATGGTACAGACCGCCTTGAGGTCTGTGATAGTACAGTATCTGCAGCTTTTGTAGTTGAAGGCTTGAAAACTCTTTAATGGTTTTTATGCCAAAAAGGGTAAGAATCCATTAAAAAAAAATCTGAAAATGTGCATGTAAAAGCCTTAGGCTCAAGAGAAGGTTATGCAGGAGAAGAAGGATAGAAAGAACAAAATTCTGAATATATTTTTACACTTCTTACGTACATTGCTTATAGTTTGGCTAAGATGTATATCTCACTTTGGAAGCTTTAATATGAAAGAGAGCTCTCCTATGTCATCTCCACTTCAGTCTGTCCTTAGAGCATATGCAAAGTCAAACTTCCCTTACATGGCAGTACACTGAATTAAGATTTTTGATGACATCTGCATAAAGTATTATGCAGATATATGTGTGTCTAGAAGCATAAAAAATTACATGAGTGGTGTACAAGCAAAGAGCACCAATGGATGGTCCACTCTTGTCCCACTGAGTGCGTGTGTGAACACAGTGCTCTGCTCTGTTAATAGCCCATACTCATTCCCACGAAGTCAAATGTCTGAACAAAATAACTGGGAGGGAGGTTGGATATTGTGCCATGGGCCTTAATCACTCCCCGCCTCAGCAGAAGCAGCCTGTGCTGCAGATGTGGTTTTGTACCGGCTCCCAGCTGATGCTGACGGCTGGTACTCCCTCCCTGGAAACCCTCCCGGGGCTGGGCTCAGGTTTGCGGCGTCCTGCCGAGAAGGAAGTTCGGAAAGACCCCGGACACAGCCACCAAACGCTTCTGTTCCTTCTGCTTGTCTTTGCTTTAAAAGAACATCTTGTCTCACCGTGTCTTACATCAAATGTAAGGCAAACAATCTGCGAAACGGGTGGAAGTAGGCTATAATGCGCTGTGATTTTCGCGTGATTATCCGCCTCCTCTCTCCGGGTGGATCAGCGGGCTGGGTGACAGGGCCATCTGCTGGCAGAGGGACTCCGACAGCATCCCCGTGAATTCTGCTGGGAGCGACTCTAGTTCTGGGAGTGGTTAATGGCTTCATTCTAACTTCCGAACACCCGTGACTCTTCTCAAAATACCTTTGTAAGCGGCTCCGTATCTTGTATTCATTTCTGACATGGTAGCAGAAATTTTTACTGTAAAGAAAGACAAATCTTTAACTAGAAATTGAAACTCCATGCAAAAGTTAAATGGGATATTTGATCTGGAGTTAATATTGCCCGAGTTCATGCCAAAACTTAAAACTATGTTCTGAGGAAATGTGGGTTTGTAGACGAGTCTCTTTGATCAACGAGAAATTAATTAATGCTCAACATTCATACAAAATGTATATTTTAGGGATATTTTTAATTAAAAATACAAATCAGATATTTTGTGAACAAAGAAGCCAAATGGTATGTCATAGTAACATTGTTAAATTTATTGTGTCTTCAATATTGAAAAGACTTTTGGATGTATTTTAGTTTACTTTGCAAGCATTGTGCAATCAATGCAGCATCTCAAACATAACAAACATGTCTAATATATGTGTGCTCATGTTTACCTTCTGTATGTCCTGTGTGATGACTGAAAATATTATAGGTTATAAATCACAGTTTATAATCTATCTCTTTGCAAATTTATAAGTAATATTATGGAATTGTATGTGTGTGCAAGAATAAATTGGGTAAACAAAATGTAAACATGCTTTATGGCTTTTTTGGGAACCCGCTGTTTCCCTTCAAGGAAACTTTGTTACAGTAGATTAGGTTCAGGTTTCTTCAATATATGTGACCTTATGCAAATTAAAGTACATCAGTCCACACTGCTTGGCATGTGTGTATTGCTGATGAAACAGCTCACACATTGTCTTAAGCCTGTGGTAGAGCAAGGCTAGTCCTGGTTCCAGTAGTGTTCACAGCAACTCTCTTGAGGCAGTACCCTGATCACTCTTGTGATTACAATAAGAGTTGCCATGCAGAATGTCCTTGCTGACAGAATGGCAATTTATTGTAGATTAAAATTATCCCCTGAGAATGCACTTATCTGACTATCCAATATGCACTTATCTGACTGTATCCAATAATCTTTTGTCTTCTGTCCACGATTTTTGTTGTCTCTAGCATCATAGACCTTCATCCAACAGAGAATGCAGGTTATTACATACTGCCTAGGGCTGTTGTGACCTTTTTGACTTCTAAACAGTTTTCCACTTTTTTACTCCTTTGACAATTTAGCAAATGAAATGACAGAGATGGATTTCATTACAGGAACTTTGAATAAAATTATTTATTGCTTACCTAGTAAACCTGGCCATAAATATAATTGATTTATAAATCCCACAAAAGCACAAACATTAGCCAGTGACTGCTTGTAGTGCTGCTGTGTGGAAATCATGTGTAGGGAGGAATAACTTTTCCTCTAGCCAAAAGACTGTGCAGGAGTAAAGCAACAGTATTTTATGTTTTCTGTGGATCAGGACTATCCTGGACCAATTTTTTTCTGGTAACTCATTCACTTTCTGTTCTAGTGACTGTTTTCTGTTATCTGTTCTACAAGGATGGCAAAACAGACTGCAGTATATCAGGAAGGATGGATTGGACTGTGGAGAGGAGGAAGTAATGTCATGTCTGAGAAACTTGAAAAGAAATGTCTGTGGTACTAGGAAGTTTACTTGACAACATGAGCAATATAGACAGAGCTATTGAAGTTCTGACCATCAGGGTGAGATGGAAGGCCAGGTGAGGTATTGTTTCATGCTCATACTTTCTCCTGAAACTCTTTTGGCTAAATGTAAGTGTGGTTCAGTAACTAATCTTTTTGTCAAGTTCACCTGTGAAAAATTGTACTGCATAAGGCAAATGGCATTTTACCTGCAAAGTCCGATTTTGCTCCTGATTTGCTGTGCTAGGTACCGGTCTCCAAGTTTTCTACACCTGTTAAAGTTCTTGTTTGCACAGTGATATTGGTCTACTGCAAATATTAGATGTGTTTTCTGACTTTGGTGTAACTGCATCTCTTCTATGTGGCAACACTTTGGTAATGAAAACCCTTTTTTATCAGCGTGGGAGTAAGTAGGCTGTGGCAGTGGGTATTGGGATTTTTTTGCTGTTTGATATTGGATGAGTGATGTGCAGGGTTACTATTCCTACTAAAGTGTTGAGTCAGATCACTTTTTTGTGAAGGTCCATAATTTCCATAGATCTGGTTCTGAGCAGGCTATTCCACAATGTAAGTGCAGTAAAACAAAGCGCTCCAAAGAACTGTAAAAGGATTTGTCCTAAATTGGACGAAATCTCATATTTGTAGTAAAAATGCAATAGAATACAATTTTCTCATTGTTACCCAATCTGCTGGTTTTCTGTCTCAGCATTAGCTTGAGAGTAGGCAGCGCTCAGGTTACCGAGAGAGGGAGGGTTCAGCCGAGCCCCAGGCGGCAGGGACGAGGCTCATGATCGCTGCAGGGCTCTGGCAGCTGCTGAGGGAGGGCTGAACTGCTTCTAGAAGCGCTTCAGTGTATCGGCACCTTGATGCTGCTGTACAAATTGATTTACCTTTTTGGATAGTTTTGCATGGTGGCAAACACTTTTGTGCTCTTGGGTGAACAGTTTTATTTAAGGTCCAGAAATGAAGATATGGAGCCTCTCCTCCTTCTACGTCTCTCTGTGGTTGCTGTTCACAGCAGTGATACTCAAAGGTGAGAATGCTGCTTGCTAGCTAAATGTTGCACGGAGGTTTATTTTATTCCTATAGGATCGTGTGACCTGATGTACCCTACATGGCTGAGCCCCAGAAGTGTTTAATCTTTTTAGTTTTACTTTGTCTCACTGATGAATAGACAAAATTATCATGTACGACCAGAACTACAGTGCTGTTCGGGAAGCTTTGATTTGAACTCTTAATTCATCCAGGAAGTCGGTGTGAATCACCAGTGAGATGTAAAGCACGTGTTCCCTACATATTGCCGCCTGGCATTCGTGCGAGTCTTGTGAGTGTGTGAGAGACTGAAATGCTGAAGCGATAATGACTCCAACAATTGGCCATTTGCAAAAGCAGCGGGTGCTCTGATGAGGTCGAATTTGCACCCCCACAGCCGAGGGGGAGGATAATAGGTTTTAAACCTGCATAAGAACACTCCAGGTGTAAAGGGGATGAGCTCCCATCGCCTGAGATCACCACGGCTAATTTCCTTTGTTTAGCAACAAGCTGGGTTTTGAAGCAGATAAGGGAGAAGAGCGATAAGAAGCAGATCCTGTGAGATGGGATAGTACTTTTTATCATGTATGCTGATAATCGGTCCTCTCCATTATCTACTTTTATCCTTTCTTTTTTTTTTCTTTCTTTTTCTTCTGTATTTTCTTAAGTGTAATCTTTATGCTGTAATCTTTATGCTTTTATATTGTTTCATTTCTATAGATAATGATCAATACGACTACGTACTTTTCCCCATTTTTGGAATTGATGCAACTTTTAAAATTTTTTCTGTATCTTAACTCAGGGGAAGGGGAATTGAAGTTTCTCTTCAAAAGACTGTTCACCGGGTGAGGTCTGATGAGTTTAAGATTTACAGATGGGGAGTAGCCAGAAGGTGCCCAGGAAATAAACGAACATTAACGGGCATTACTCCCCCGGAGACACCTGGTCTGGGAAAAGATTGATAAGAAAACCAAGGAATGAGAGCCGAATTAATATCGAAGGGATCAACAACCTATAGAAGATTGAACACTAAGAATTGTGTAATTTAAGATGAGTGAATGTGAATTTCTTTGGGGATTTTATGTATAAATAGGTGAAAAGTCTGGTAGAGAACCATATGTGATGGAATGATTTTCACTGCACAATCCAGGAATGTGTAGATGAAATAATTTCTATTGCATGTCCTGCTCAGAATACCATTCTGCCCAGAATAAAGTTATGCTTAATTCTCCAACATTGAAAAGACATTGTTGGAGAGTTTCTCTTTTTCCTGTAGTTTCAGTGACACCCTTGCAAACAAATTGTTCTAAAATAAACCTGCCAGACATAAATATATGTATTTATACATAACCAATCATTCAGTGTTTCACTTGTATCCATCTCAAGGGATCTATTAATCTCAGTTACTTTCAGGGTTGAGTTGTAACAGAGTGGTTCTGTTCTCCTTGCCCTTTGCTTGCAGAAATTTGTGAATCTGTGTAAGGATGGTACGGAGGCTGCCTAGAGAAACTGTGATGTACAAAACAGTATAAAACAGCAAAATTGTAATTTAAAACCTCAAGCTTCAGTCAATTATCTTTAGTATCTAAGTCTAAATAGCAAGAAGCATCTCCAAATACATACTTTGGAAAAGATGTTGATGCACAGATGTATTCATACATTATGCAATTGCCAGCTTGTGAAGAAAGGCAGTTCAGACATTTTACAGGTAGTAGTTTAAAAAGAAAGACTAAATTCAGGAAGTAGCAGGAATCTTGCCACTGCTGCATTTGGGGACGCACCAAAAGCCATTAGCCTGTGAGGAAGTGTGATTTCAGATCTTCCTGACTGCAAGTCAGCAATATCTACCTGTGAAAGTCATTGGTAAAATAAAAGTTTTTTATTTACTTACAAAAAAATATAGGAATTGCTGTATACAGAGTGTTTTTCAGTGGCTATGAAAAGCTTAAGTTAGCTATTCATCTGCTCCAGGTGAATGCTGTCTTCATTTGAATAACTTCATCAGGTACACTTCTGTATCTGAACTGATGATATTCTACCATATATGAATGATAAATATGGATATAGCAAATACTGCTTGAAGCAGTAGAAAGAGGGTGTTTTCTGATGCTGCTCAGTGCTTAATCTAATGTACTGAACAAGCCTGTGTTATCTAGCTGTAGAATCAGCCAAAGGAAAATATGCTCACATGCTGTTTAATGAACTGTTTGAAGACTACTCCAATGCTCTAAGACCAGTGGAAGACACAGATAAAGTACTGAATGTCACCCTCCAGATCACATTGTCCCAAATTAAAGACATGGTGAGTAAAAATATAGTTCTGTTTTTCTAAAAATATGCAGGAATATACTAGATCTAAGCCTTTTGTTTGGGTGTAAGTCTTTTGTTTGGAACAGGAAAAGTTGTGACAACTTCAGAAATGCTTCCTCAGGGGCAGGGGAGACAGGGTGGCCTGAGGGGGTGGGGATATGCCCTGTTGTCCAGTTTTTTGTCCATTCTTCTCTGGTTGCAACACTTAAGGCTTCCATTATAAGTCTGGAAACTTAGAGCTGCTGAATTTTTAAGACTTCTTTTGTAGTTAGGTGTTGGTATCACCTCCTCCAGGCAACTTTTGCTGAGTTTTAAATACATCAAATGCTTTTTCTAAGATGCAATTGATTTCTACATAAAATCCTTTAAATTAGCCTTCAGTCATTTTTATAAATGTAGTTTTTAGATACTCTTTTAAGGTAAAAGAAAATGTGTCTGAAAGGAGAAGATTATTTTTGTGACTTCTGAATTATAATTTCAAGGCCTTGCCTAGCTCTCTAAGAATATTTTAGCCTGTGTCTGTTAGCTATTTGCTATTCTGAAGCTTGCAAAAGGAAATTAGGAAGATCTGGGAGCATTAGATGCTCTGATTGAAACTAGGGAGGGTGCTGAGAGAAGGCTTGAACAAGCAAAAGTCCAAACCAGTGATTTCCCTGCAGTGTATGGGCCTAGATGCCTATTTGAGCATTTTTGTGGCCTGTTAGTATTCTGGCCCATTCTGAGCACTATATCAAAGCCATATCACAAATGCTGTCTGTTTCTAAGATGTAATTTTTTCACCTTCAGCTAGAAATATTTTTACATTTTTATGCAGGATGAAAGGAACCAAATTTTGTCAGCTTACTTATGGATTCGACAAAGCTGGTATGATGCATACCTCAGATGGGACAAAGATAAATATGATGGGTTGGATTCCATCAGGATTCCAAGCAATTTGGTTTGGAGACCAGATATTGTCCTATATAACAAGTGAGTGTGGCTGGAGAAGATCAGCTTGCATATTTGAGGGAGGGAGGGGGTTAAAGAAGTAACTTGGAGTAAAGGAGTGTGAACTTTCATCTCTACCTTACCTTAGCAAAGGGTATGTTTGTTGTTTTAACATTTGTTGTTGATAATCTAAATATTTTGCAATAAGGTTATAGACAAGATCTGAAAATTATGCTACACAACAAAGCTTTTCTTTTTGAATTTCTCTGCACTGGGAATTGCATACCCTGTCTGTCTGAGATGCTTTCTGCTGAGGCTCCTAGAGAACCCTGGAAGATTGTCCACAAAAAGATGATACACAAAGGTTGCACTCCTTGTCTGGTCTCCAATAATGACCTGCAGATTGTTTTCATCTTTTAATGGACTTTTATCCTACTGTGTCCTGTTTTCAATGCTGTAAAAGGAGGATCTTCCCCATTGCCCACACCCTTTTGTCTGTCAATCCTGACTGCAATTTTTCTGTCTTCTAGGGCTGATGATGACTTTTCAGAACCAGTAAATACTAATGTAGTGCTGAGATATGACGGAAAAATCACTTGGGATGCACCTGCCATCACAAAAAGCTCTTGTGTAGTGGATGTGTCTTATTTTCCTTTTGACAGCCAGCAGTGCAACCTTACTTTTGGGTCCTGGACCTATAATGGTAATCAGGTAGACATCATCAATTCTCTTGATAGTGGTGACCTTTCTGACTTCATTGAAGATGTGGAATGGGAAATTCATGGTATGCCAGCAGTTAAGAATGTTATCACTTATGGCTGCTGCTCTGAGCCTTATCCAGATGTGACCTTCACGTTGATTTTGAAAAGGAAGTCCTCTTTCTACATATTTAATCTGTTGCTTCCTTGCATTTTGATCTCTTTCCTGGCCCCACTGGGATTCTATCTCCCTGCAGACTCTGGTGAGAAAGTGTCTCTGGGTGTTACAGTTCTTCTTGCTCTGACTGTGTTCCAGCTGATGGTTGCAGAGATCATGCCCCCATCTGAAAATGTACCTTTGATAGGTGAGCTCTACACACTTTGTCTTTAAGCATGACTTATTAATAGCAGGACTGTATGTCAGGGAATCTTTCTGTAATTTGTGATTATTTGGAAGATAAATTTGCTACATTTTTGAAACAGTGAAGTACTTAAAATATGTATGGAATTTGTATAGGTATGCTGTAGTTTTTAGAAGTTATTTTGTGTTTATTTTAAATTATGCATTAGTTAGCTATTTTATATTTATTATATATAGTTAGATATCTAGAATTATGATATCACATCTTGAAATAAAGCTACCAATGGAAAACAATTTTAAAACTAACAGATGAAGTATAATCAAGAGCTATAAGCACAAGGTCAGACTGTTTCAAGATATTTTTCTATCAGATCCAGATGGTTGTGTGGCCTGGCTGGCATACTCATAGTTGACTTAATATCTGACAATTGCTAGATTGTATTATAGTTCCTGAGAATCCATTATGCTGAAATTTAATTTATGTCCAGGAGTTCAGAAAAATTCATGTGCAATAAGAGGAACCTATCTTAGTCTGTTTTCCCTATTCTCACACTCTCCCTTGCCATCCTTTCCAATTCGTTTGAAACTGGGCTTATGTCACACTTGTCTGTGACACGTCCTCTGTTATTTTTGTCAGCCCTTGCTTTTCCTGCAGAAGCTGCAGAGCAGGGCTGGGAGATGCCTCTCTGCATAGGTTGGTTGGGTGGTCAGCTGTGTTCTTCAGCTGCCAAAAGCAAGGGCAGAGGAGCACAGCTTGTATTCTCTTCAGCTCTGCGCTCTGACCTCTGAGCTGGCAGCACACTGGTTGTGGATACCAGCAAAGTCTGCAAATTCACTGACATGTTTGAGTGTGAAAGCATGGATCTGCTGGAGTGGGGAGCACCAACAGCTCAAAGAGTTATCATCACTGTTGTTAATACATGAAGAAGTGGGATTTCCAAGGTGCCATGTGAAGTCATTGGCATGGGGATTTTGCAGACACTGTGAAAAGAACAAAGCTCTTGAGAAACATTTTTGAGCTTCTTTCTGAATGGATGTGTTTCAAGTAGTCAGAGGTTTTAGCATGCAAGTATTTACTGTGCTAATACAGTAGTCACATACTCATCTGGTAAAGAAATGCAAGTAACAAGTATGAGATTTGATTTTAATGGCTTTTAAATGGTGAATCGTGATCTGAGAGAACTAAGGTGATGAAAACTTTGTTTCATTTGCATTTATGCTTAACACAATGTTGTCACACTGTTACTTATTAAATGTTTTTATAGGAGTAGCATCTTTAATATGATTTTATTTTGTGTTCTAGGAAAGTACTACATAGCAACTATGACCATGATCACAGCTTCCACTGCATTGACAATCATTATAATGAATCTCCACCACTGTGGCTCCGAAGCAAAGCCTGTTCCACAGTGGGCCAAGGTGGTTATTTTGGACTATATGTCAAAAATCTTTTTTGTTTATGACGTGGGTGAAAATTGCACAAGTCCAAAAAGAGAGAAGGAAGAAGAACGTAGGTTAGAGGGGGATGATGTGTGTCAGAGGAGGCACAAAGAGGTAAGGAGTCCTCTTTCCACTAGGAATGATGACTGCAATCTCAAGGAAAAGCTCAATGGAAATTGGAATAAAAGCTATGGAGTTAATGGTGAAAATGTTAGGGAGACTGTTAATTGCTGTTCTTGTTACAAAATGCTGATTAAAAATATCGAGTATATTGCTAATTGTGTTAGAGACCATAAAGCAAACCGGGCCAAGGGAATTGAGTGGAAGAAAGTTGCAAAAGTGATGGACAGGTTTTTCATGTGGATTTTCTTTATCATGGTGTTTTTTATGAGTGTGCTGATCATTGGAAAAGCTGCTTAACTGAAAAGGAATATGTTCCTTTCTTAAACCTGAATATTCTACATTTGTTTGTTTAGGAGGAGTTCTGTGATTAAGGTTGTTTTTTTTTTGTCTTGCATTCTGTAACAATAAACAAATTGATTCTGTAGGCTGTGGAAGTGAGTTGAGACATTGCATAACTGAGGACTTTGCTGGTGACTGTCCTTGCCTTTTAGTATGGGTGTGCTTATGAGGCTGCAGGTTAAGCAGTCAATGTTCCACCATGGTGGGTGGTGGTCATGACTTCAATGTCTGCACCAGAGCACTGCAGCAGTGGAGCAGACAGCCTAGCAGGGAGTTGTGGATTCACAGGGCTGCATCTCTGCACCGTGTAATTTGATCAGCCCTTTCTCTCTTCCAGGGGAAAAAAAAAGTGTATTTGTGACATGGTGACATTTTCTGGAGATCATCCCTTCATGGCATTGTCTTTTTTTCCTTTCATTTTAGCTTGACTTGAAAACTTCTGTTTTTTGTTACAGCTCACTGATTGCCGCTCCTATCATTTCATAGGCCCTACATGTCTATTTGCTGTGCATTTGGATTCTAATACAGTTGAGCTTACTGAATATGATCTTCTTTATTATTTTCTGCTTCTGAATGTTACTCTGTGGTCACCATGTCTCCAGTAAGCCAGATTACCAGCATTTCTTCCTTACTCAGTCAGAAGCACTCTTTTAATTTCTTTTTTTTGAGCTTAATAATAGGGAGAACTCCTGTCCTTCCTACATGTCTCAATGCCCTGGGCACTTGTGCAAGATGTGCCTTTAAATGCTACTTGGGACTTCTAAAATAGGAGGCTGTGGCTTCTGTCTCCTCTCACTGTATTTACCTACCAGTGTTCATCCTTTGTGTCTCTTGTTCACGCTTACAAGCTCTTTAATACTTACATTTTAAACAGTTTACAGGAATGCCAAGGTTGCTTTGTGTATTACTTAGCACAAAATCATGATCTTACAGACTCATTAAAGTAGTGCCATAATCAACACTCCTTGCTCAACTTCTTATTAGTTACATCTGTGGGAAGATGTTTGTTACTGACAACCCCAAAACCCCCTCTTCTGTCTGTTAATTTCTGTTAATGCTCTCAGCCTGATAGAGCTCTGGAAGATGTCTCTTGTAGTAAAGTAAGAAAACAGTACCCCAGGCATGCCTGTGGCAAATAAATTGCTTTTACAAAGCACCCTGTACTTTGAAACCATGATATTCTAGATGCAGTGGGAGAGGCAGAATGGCATTGTAATGGATCCCAGTCAAAAGTTCATGTGATAAAACTAATTTTCATAATTATCACACTGAATAGGAGCATAGCTGTAAATCAGTAACTTAAGAGCAAGGAGCTAAACTGGTAAAGTGATGCAGTTGTTATGCCCAAATTTATTAGAAGAAAGGGAATTGTTCTTTTTATTTTGATGATGTAAATGATGCATTGAATTGCTAATGGCAGGTTTTCTTTTGTGTGGAATAATTAACACTGTAAACTTATCTGGATTCTCATACATAATGCAAGCCTTAAAGTCCAGGTTTTAATGTAAAGCTAAACTGACTGTCAAGCCAAAAATAAACTCAGTATGTGGAAAAAGTCTCAAGTGTGTTCCCTGTGTATTATCAGTTCCCACTCAACCAGGGTAACTCCGAGTAGCTCCTTTAGAAGACAAGCTGTTCATTTTCATTCACTGTGCAGAAAAACTTTTACATCCATTTGCCACGTAGTTCAGGGTTTGGCACTTACACTGCCTGCTTGAGGAAACTGCTTTGCTCTTTGCTGTGGAAAAAAAATACTGTCTGTAAAGCTGAGGGAGTAAGGTATTTAAAGATAAGGGTAAAATATTCAGAACATGAGTCTTCAGCATGGAAAACTGATGATCAAGGGTTTATTTAAGGCTTATGGGCAGCATAAAGAGCTACTGTTCACAGTCTCTTACAATATCGGAACTGGGCACATGAAATGTACTCAGTGTGTGGCAGTGGAGGACTCTGTACAACATGTGATAAGGCTGAGGAGCTCTTTGCAACAGGATTGGTGAATGCCAAAAGATTATATGGATTTCAAGACTTAAGAGAAAAAAGAAAAGAAAAATGTATTGGTATACTTCTAAATACAGTCACGAAGCATTTAAAGGAGGAGCAATATATTAGGGATTCATGGCTACATGTTCTTCAGTTCTCTTCATCCCATTTGTGGCACCCACTGGGGGCAGCTTCAAAATTTATACAGCCCTTTAGTCTGACTCAGAATATCTTAGAAATTCAGATTTTGTCCATGTCACTCTGTTCAAAACAAATGGCTACAGTTGTGGGCTGTCCATGTGTAAGGAAAATTTTGCAGTCATAGGTAGATTGTGGGCCTCTATCAGGCTGGTGATTTTTCAGTACTCTGCATGCTTGGCTGATGATGTTGAAATCCTTCTTTGCAATTCCCTAGTGCTTTTTATGTGAAGATGTGATGGTAAAACAAATATCTTCCTTGAAAGAATATGATATGAAAAATAGTTCTAATGCTTCTATGTGTCTGTCACCACTAACAGACAACTTGATTAATAGCAGTCTTAAATACTGTATAATCACATCATATTCTGGTTTTATTTGCTTTTGAATTCTCCATTAGTATGTTTAACAACAAGTTAGCAGGAATTTTTTTTTTGAGACAATATAATAGGAACAAATAAAGAATGAAACTATCATTACTGCACACATCTACATGCTTCTGTTGTTAGTGTTCCATAGCTAAGGAATAGATCTATCTCTTTTATTCATTCTGTATTTTCAGTTCTAGCTGAACATTACCAAGCTGCTCATGACATTTCAGTGACAAGAGTACCTTTTGTTAATGTCTCACTTTAGCAAAAGTGAACCCTAACAATAAAGTTAAATAGATGGTAAAGTCATCTGGAGCAGTCTCCAGGAGTTAGAAAAGACCTTTACAGAGAAAGCATTTGGCCAGAACGTAGAGTCCATGTTCAATGGGGTGAAAGTGTTGGTTTGACTTCCATAGGACTACTGGTTAGAGAATGGTAGCAGACACAGCTGTATTGCAGAATAATGCTACATAATGTTAGCAAAATGAAGAAGAGGAAAGAGATGGGAAAAGCTAACTTAATGTGAAGTGAAAAATGTAAATTTACTGAGACTATTGTTCAGCACCTGAGTCCACTAGAGCATGTTCAAGCTGTGAGATGGCTGCTTTCATATTACATGTCCCATTCACTGGCCTGCCTGTGTCCAGGGGTGGACTGTTAGCAGCACTGGGGCTGCATGACAGCAGTGGGTCTGTTGTGGGGTGAAGGATTGCTGTCTCAGTTGGGCACAAGGGTGCCAGCTTACCCTGAATCATGATGATGTGTCCAAGCCTTCACTAGCCTGATGGGCCCTGAGCAGCCACTGTCATCACCTGCTGGTAAAGCAGTTCCACTTCATCTCTCTTCTCAGTTCCCAAAAGTAAATGTTTGGTGGCCTTCAGTATGAATATTGTCACTTATTAAGTTTCTTCTGGCACCATGATTATTCAAATAATTTTCTGTTCAGCTCATCCAATTTCTCATAGAAAGTTAGCAGCTTCCTCCACAGGAGGCCTGACATGGTTCATAGCTGTTATAAGTGTATACTATACATATATACCTACTTTTGATTAGCATTTTAATATTCTAGGTGAATGCCAGCAAGATATTTGTCGTGAATAAAACTTCTGTTGCTTTTAGCTAGTGTTTTCAACATAGCTGAAAACAGGATGGTGGTCGCAAGATAATCTCTTTCCTCATAGTTAAAGGATGAGACTTTATGAAAAACTTTACAAAAAAGGCTTAACACTAACATCTCAAACCCAAGGCTGAACTGACTTCTTAGTCCCTCTGAAACAGCAGTAGAGTGCAAATGACCTCAGGAGTATGCTGCTCTAGTATGGGCAAAACTTCACCTTCAGGTACAGTGCCTCAGCTCTGCTTTGGAATGCCATGTTCACTACCCTGCAGAGGTTGTTTGACCTCAACAAATAGCATTGTCCACACCATGGTTCAAAGTGGACTGGGCTGGATAAATGTGTTATTTGAGTCAGCACCCTTGAGCTGCATGAATTCTCAGCAGTGCTTCAAGGCAGCAAGTTTTATGTCTCTAGGAATGTTATACTGGGACCCTAGATTCCTGAGGCACCAGCAGCAAACCAGTCTGAGGGTCCTGCCCTCAGGGGGATGGTAGAGAGGTGAAGGGTGTTGGAAAAAATAAATCTAAAACCCAAGAGTCTCTGCTGTGAAAATGCGTTGCAGAAGTTCCTTCTGAGGAGTTAGCTCCTTACCTAAATCCTGAGACCTCTAGGGGTCATACAAGTACTGTTCTAGTTGCTGGGATGCTTCAAGGCCATGCTTGTAGACAGTTTTTTAAAGAAAAAGAAGCGGCTCTTAATCCTAAATGTGCTGTTTTCTCCAAGACAATGTGCTGTTCTCTCTCTGCAACAAGTGATGCAGCCTTATTAACACAGCTGCTCCTGTTAATCCTTTATTAAGGACTAAGGAAGTGAAGAATTCTATCCCATGGGTAAGGGCAAAGACAGCTATTCTGAAAGGCTGCTTCAGTACATCCCCAGAAGCTGTGCTTTAATTTATGGAGCAATTCAGGGGCTAAGAGTCTTAGCAATAGATCTGATTTGAGGTAGGTTGTTAGTCCTTGAAGTACTGCAGGTTGGAGGTCTCATGAGCAGTGGAGGTTGGTCCCTATACTTGGTCAGGATAGTCTGGTATATTGCTGGGACCAAGAGAAAATGCCTGCTGGAGGCATTGGGAGTTATGACAGGAGGAACCTGAGCCCTTGGCTAGGTTGTGGAGGTAATTTTCTTCATAAGAGCCCCCACAAAGCTGTGCTTTGCATCGGTAGCTACAAAAGCGTGGCTAACACCCCAGAGCTGTGGCTGCTGCTGAGCAGTGCTTCACTGGATCAAGTCCGTCTCTCCAACATTCCCCTTGCCAAGGAGGCTGGAGCTGGGCATGATTTTGGAAAGGACACAGCCAGGACAGCTGACCTACTGATCAAAGGGTATTCCATGATGTAAGACATCTGCTTATCTATGAGAAAGGAGGAAGGGGGGGTGGTGATAGGGAGAGGGTGGGGAATTTTTCTTCCATAGCATCTGTTATGAGTACGGAAGCCCTATGTCCCAGGAAGAAGCAGGACATCATCCTCTGATGGAAAGTAGAGAATAAATATTTTTGTTCCCTTTGCTTCCATGCACAGCCTTTGCTTTTGCTTTATTAAACTGCCTTTATCCTATCCATGAAGGGATTTTTCCCATTTTATTTTCTCTCCCTCCTCTGCTGAGGAGGGGAATGATAAGAGTGACTTATTGGGCACCTGGTGTCCATTGAGTGAGGGTCAACCCACCATACCAACTTAAACTTTCACTGTTGAATCAGATTACCATCCTCTGGAGGGTTCCTGGGGTCTAGAGACTATGCAACTGTTCCTGTGAGATGTCATAAGACTGTGTTGGAAGTAATTTGGTCCAGTTCAAGAGATCCAGAGCACTTTAACTGCTGCTTGGGCCTGGTTTATGCTCCAACCTTCTCCCATTACACTGTTTTATGTGCTTTGTAAGTGGTCCTCCTGAGCCCAGACAGGCAGGTGACTCCTTCCCCTTCCCTCTCCATCCCAGAGGGATTCACACCTGAAGCTCTCTGTGCACATGGCAGAGAGGAGGAGGCAGTGCTGCTGAGCAGAATGGCTGCAGACACCACCAGACTCTGCCATCAGCCTAGCTGTATTTGCTTGAATGGTGGTATGACCAGCTTGAGGGGAGGACTTCATCTTGTGCAGCAGAAAAGCATCAGTCACTGTTCACTTCCACTGTGCTGCTGCTGTGACTGTTACATTGCTTTTTTGTACTTTCTTTTAAAAAACCCAAAACCAGAAAAAATAACCGGAACAAGAAGGTAAATGTTAATCAGACCTGTATTAATATTGTCTTAAATTCATTAAATACACAAAGCCCTGCCTATAGAGAAGGAACATGATACAATTACTGATTTCAGAAATTCCTGTCCATACTGGACATTGAAAAAGTTGCAAGCCATGAACTCAAAAAAGGGAAACCTTGTGAGGTTGCAGTGGGACCTAAAATTGCAGATTTTGTACATAGATGATGGAATTTTATCACAGACTGGAGAGAACCAGCTGCAGTGGTGTGGCATCTAGTTTTAATGAGGTGCCTATTTAAAGATGAGGCAGCAAAGTATTATTATAGCTCTGGGCCATGGTCCTGCTGCTGCTTGTCTTGCTGTGACTGAGGCCTGCTCTTGTGGCTTGTATATCAGCAAGCAACATATGTTTTTTTCCTTAACAAAATATATGAACAAATTGCTCTAGATGGGGGTGAATACAAGACAGAATAGAACGATACTGTTTGTTTCTTCATGGCTTGTTTGACTGTGTTTAATGGGAGTGCTTAGCTTGGACACTATTGGTAGTGATTTCCCAGCTCCTTTTACTTAATGACTGTAGCTTTTTTTCTTTCAAAATTAAGCGAGCATCTTAGATGCTTGAGTTTTAGAGATGGCATTTGTAGAAGTAGAGCATTATTCATGAATAGCTGCTTTGGCTAAGCTCTGGGTTCTGCTGAGGTGTTTCGTGTCCTGATAGCAGGACACTTTGGAATTTGCCCATAAGTGTGGCAGGCTTTCTTATAGCTTTACAGTTCTCAGTGTCAATCCTTCCAGCGCACCCAGGCATTATTGCTGAAAAAAAAAACCACGTGCAATTTCTATTACAGAGATAAAGATTTCTGTTAAAATGGATTAAATCTGTAGGGAAAGGGAATAGAGACTTTTTTTAGTCAGGAAGAGGGGTGTGGTGGGGAGTGTGTCCTGAACAAAACACAGCTTTGTGTATCAGAATTTTCTGACTTTTTACCTTGTACGTGAGCCTCCCCTGTTTTTACTGCTCCTATGGATCATGCTGTCTCACTGTAAGTAAAATCTCTCCGAAGAACAGCTTTATCTATACCAGGTAATTCACCTAATTGCATGTTATTGAAAGAAAAGGGTTTTACTCTGGTAGGTGCTAGAAGTTCCAAGGTTCATGGCAAAACTAAGAGAAAAAGTATCTTATCAAGAATCTGTACAATCACTTGTAGTTTGCTTTTGTTCTCTTAAATACTGTCCAACAACTGTGTATCCCGTGTGAAATAAGTGGGTTTACTTTTATGACCTCAGTATATAACAACTGATGTTTTACATACCTCTTCTGAGGTCAATGTTAATTCGTTAATTCCTTTTGCTGCTGTTGGTGGATGTTGCACAGCCTAGCTTCTGTCTTGGCTTTTCTGCTTTCAACCTTGCTGAGTTAAATGCCAGAGGTTTATTACACGCTCTCTGTCTGGGTTAATTTTTTTGGCCTCTGAATCTACTAATTGCCATTTGTAAATTTTCCTGGTGGTAAAGGTCACAAAGATAACTTGGCTTCCATAGCTTAACCTCTTGGCACATCTCAGATTATGAAAGGCAGTGTTGAAGTCTGCTGATTAAATTAATTACTCTTCTGAGGTTTCATCATAAAGAAAAACTCCTTTGCCTTTGTAGTTCACTTCCATCAAATTTTTGCATCATATCTCAGAGCTGGGTTAGGAACCTCTGATTTTACTGGGACACAATCAGATAGTAGAAAAGTTTGTCAAACATAAACCTGCTCCTGAACTGTATGTTGCACAAATGCCTTCCTCTGCTTCATAAGACTGGAAGGCATGCTTCTGCTTTTGCTTTCCCTCTAAAATTTCTGCCTCTGTTAGGAACATATCTGGGCTGATGAAACTGGAACAAAGCCTGAGAATAAAACAACAGTGTTTTGGTGTCCAAAGCCACACAAACCAGCACTCAAAGTTCACTCTAGCCCCTGCAGAAAATTTACTCATGAAAGTGTGTATTTCTGAGCATAAGAAACGTTTTCCAAAGCTATGCCTGAGTGCCAATAGGGGATCTGGTGCCCTAAAGGAACCTGTTCCTGTTTGAGGGAACCAGGAGCAAGCTAGTAGCAGGATGTTGTCATAGAAAGCTGGTCTCTTGCTGTTCCTTGCATCTAGCACTCCTGCTTAGCCTTTGCTCTCTTGCACTGAAATGCACAGGGCCATCTCTGCTGCTGTTCCTCAAAGTCACACTACCAGGGTCCAGCAGGGTGGGGACAGCTGAGTTAATACCAGATCATGCAGAACAGCCCTTTATGTGAGCAGTTGGGGAGGGCATCTAAAGGCAAATGCCCTTGTCCCTTCTGCATGCTGTCTGTTCCTGTTTTTCTCTGCTGAGGTGGTCTTTACTGTGTTTTATCACTGGATGCAGTGTAGCAAAGATGGCATTGCAGCTCTTCTGGAGTTGTTGGAGCATAGCTGATTGTGGTGATGTGGTGATGACTGAAGCTTAGAAAGCTCCCCAGAGCCGCTGCAGCAGAGAAGGCCACTACCTGTAGAGGTAATCCAGCCAGGGATGTCTTAAATATCTCCTTGTTGTGGTCTGGAGTCCCTATGTACTAGCATTGCAGCCCTGCCTTTCCTACCAAGATCATCTCCAAGGCAGTTGCAGCAAAACCACTGTGGTACCTCTAAAATGTAAATTACAAATATGGCTATATAAATCACAAAGCAATATATAATTATTGCATTTATAAAATTATAGAATGGTTTGGGTTGGAAAGGATATAAAAGACTTCCAAGATCCTGCCATGGTTAGAGGTACCTTCCACTAGACTGAGTTGCTCAAGTCTCTGTCCAATCTGGCTGGGGATGGATCATTCAAAATTTCTCTGGGCAACCTGTTTCAGTGCCTCAGCACCATCATAGTGAAGAATTTCTTCCTAATTTAAATATACCCTTTCTCAGTTCAAAGCCATTCCCCCTTTTCCTGTCACTACATGCCCTTGTGAAAAATCCCTCTCCAGCTCTCTTGCTCATCCAATTCCCAGTGCTGAACCCTAGCTCAGGCAGAGGGGCTGGGGCCAGGGTGCTGCAGCTGCCTGACCACTCCTGGATGCTCTTCTCCATGCAAATCCAAGCCTTTGGGAGTTTTACAGAGCATTTGAAGAAGAAACATACACGATAACATCTGTGTCCTGTTGTACTGGGGGAAAACTGATTTCAGCTGTTTCCAGTACCTTTGCTGCATTATGTTTTAGCACCAAATTTATGAATGCAATAATTAAATGTACTTTTGAAGCATCTTTTCTGGCACTTCACTGTAGTGAAAGTAAGGGCAGCTTTAGAAAAAGAGGCCCTCCAAGCAAGATCTACAGGCAACATTCAAAATTATTCTTAAGATGCATTTGCCTTCTCTTTCCAGAACATCCAGTCTGCATGTCTTCTCCTTTATTACTTAGTCACTTCACTTCATTTTTCCAAAGCCCAACTTCAAAGCTCCTCTGCTCTGCCACTTCCCAACTTGGAAATAATTTGCAGCATGTCCTTGTACTTGATCTGGGACACATGAGATTCCCAGCTGGAGCTGCCCCTTGTGCACAGGACATACTTGATACATTAGCAGTACTATGCCCAGTATGCCCATTATGTCTGCTGCATTTCTGCCAGATGCCAGACTATATTCCTGAGTGTTCAGGCATGATCTGAATAGCCTGAACACCTATGGCAAACCCTGGCATTGAAGTTGCCACCTACCTGCCAACACAAATTGCTTTCTGCAATACTGGGACTGTTGTAAGCTTTATTTGTTCCCGTGGACAGTGTGTCTGCTATTTCTCAATGTGCTTGTCTTGAATTGCTTTGTGGAAAGTAGCTCTTTCGTCCATAACTCCTTCCTTAAAATCAATGGTAGCAAATACCAACATTTTCAGAAATGCTCAAGATGAGATTTTCACTGCTCTGAACTGAGTTTAGTGTCTCAAAAACCAAGACAGAATAAGGGCTAAATCTTCAGAGCTGCAAAGGAAATGCTGCTAGATGGATAAGCACGTCAAAGTAACTACCATAGTTTCTAAAGGTGAATGTTCTTTCCCTCCTTCCCCACAATGAGACATTATTCTCCTCCTATATTTCAGACCCAAGAAAGTCATGTATAGTTTAAATGGAAGTAATGACAGGAAGGTAGAGGGAGTGTACAAAGTACCTATGCAAAATAAAAAGGAATGATGTCTGGTTATGTTTTTATAAATTTTTTTTGAGAGGAAGAGAACTTGTGTGTTGACAGTTACTAAATAAAGAGAAAATGCTCATCTGCAGAAATCTGGAACTGCCTGGAGGCTGAAGGGATGCTGGGGAACTGTAGATAAACTTGTCCTGTTCTTTCTCTTCCCTGGTTATTGACTTCTGACAGTGGTGGACACTAAATCTTGGGCTAAATGGATCCTGCATCAGACTCAGCACAGATACCCATAAATGCTAACTGCACAGCTGCTAAAGAGATGGAAAGATCTTCCTGGGGAGTTAGTGTGTTTCCTCCTAGGCTGTAAAAGCTGTGGAAGCAAATCCATCATTCTGCTTCTTCTCCACCATTTGTCTTGGGCTACTCTGAAATACCATCCTCTCTCAGCATTCTTTTTAGTAGCAAGCAAGTTGAGTAAATTCAAACTGCTTTGCAGTTTGGGCTGAGAAAATGCAGAAATAAGAGTTTAAATAATCACTGTTGTCTCTGTTCTGGCAGAGAGCGCCCACAGTATACTGGACTAGATCAGCCATTGCACGAAGCTCCTTATAGTGGGAATGTCCAATCAAAAATCAAGATTTCACACTAGCAGTGTCTTTGGCAACAGCCTGCTAGCAATCTGTCATCTAGCAAGCTGCCAGGGTAACTCTTTACCAAGTGGGGAGGTGTTGGCAGCTTAAACCCATGGGAGCAGAAGTGATGGGTCAGGGCTGCAGTATGGGGGCTGATGCTACGGCCACCCAGTGCAGCACTGCTCACTCAACGTGTCTGTCCTGTTTGGGATGCAGCTCAAGTGGATGCCTCTGAACAGCTTTTTGGCAGAAATTTTACAATTATTTGCCCAGCTTTATCATTTGTATCATAGCTCCTGGATCAGCTCATCCTTGTTATTGAGCCGTTTATGTCAATTTCTATATATCTATTTCTAGCTTTCATCAGTTTGATCCTCTTATGCCATCTGCTAGGTGTCCAAAAGTTGCTTTCTTACTAGAAAATTGTGATCTGCTATATTTACCCTTCAATCAGAGATATTAGCTCATTTGGACCTAGTTTTTATCTTTGATCCTCTAACAGCCATCAAAAGCTTTTTTTCCTTCTGATCAAAGTGGAAAAGTAAAATGTAGAAAATTATCTCCATTTTCCTTAGCATTCCTCTGTTTCTTGAGAAGAAAAGCCTTATTCCTTGTTTCTTTTCTCTCTTCTCTGCCCTCTTAAGCTTCATCTACTATTAAATCTTATGTTTTGGGTTGCCATTATCTTCTTGGAACAAGCAAAGCCCTAATTACATTGAATTTCTATATTAAAAGCATCGGGTAGCAGCTCCTTAGCCTGCCCTGCCATTTCTGGAGTGAAATAGCTCCTTGCATAAAGCTGCCCTTTGTTTTCCTTGTAGACCTCTTGCAGATTTTTCCACTCTGCCTTCACTTTTTTCCTTCCCCCTTCTGATTTCATTAAAAGAGTAGCTTTTATCTTTTGTTTTGGGAGGTGTGTGTTTCCATGCACACTCATGTGCTGGCCCTTTTGTGTTGCTTTCACATCAAACTCAGTAGTTGTGGAAAACCTACGGGGAACAAGACCTGAGACCTCTAAGTCCCATCCAATTGTCCTGCTGTTTACACTGAGGTTGTAATGTCAAACTGCAAGGAAAAGTGTTCTGGAAGAGCATATAGATAGATTTTGTCAGATGATGACTATACTTCCACCCCTTCTACTCATTTTGGGGCTAATCAATTAGCCAATTAATAAACAGCCAGGAAAATATTTAACTAATTGGAAAAAAATAAAGAAGAATGGCTGTACTGGTAAAACTGGAATCAACACTGGGAAAACATGGAGAGACTATTATAAGGCCTGTCAAACTTAATATTTAATAATGCTTTCAAGTTTATCATTTAAGTACCAGAAAGCTGTTCTGAAACATCTTTTTAGCAGGCAGGTTTTCTTTTTTTCCCAGCACAACATGTGGTGCTAGGATGCCTTAGTAATCTCTTCTTAAAGACTTGTCATGAAATATGCAGTCATTGAGCTATGTGTGTATAAGACTGTTACATGTGATCCCTTATCATAACAGTCTGTTCCAGAGTGTTCCTAAGCTCTGTAACAGTCAAATCTTGAAATGCTTCTTGGTAGGAATTTTCCACGGTTGTGGTTAGATGAGAAGAATATACCTCTGTGCCAGTGCAGTCTGATATACCAGTCAAATCTGACCCACAGAGGGAAGCTGTTCATCCTTTGTTTTTCATTAATAATTTTGTCTGTTCCCTATTAAGTAACGTAGCCTCTGTGGATCACAACAGCCAGGTCAGGTCTCCCCACAGCTTTCCCTGTTTGCAAACATGAAAATCCATTTCTCAAGTGATCTAGAGGTGAAACCCTTACAGGTGAGCAGTGGTTGCAATGCGTATGGGATCGCTGCCACCGTTAGGGATGCTGAGACCAAGGCAGGAGTGAGCTGGAGGGAGCAGCCGCCGGGGCAGCGCTCACGTGTAGAAAAGCTGTTGATGCTCGGTCCTCCTCTCACTGATGGCTCTTGCTGCTGGCCCCTCCTAAGCCCTGAGGAGAAATGCTATTGTGCAAGCAGCAGGAGAGTCAGGACAAGAGATGAGAGGAGCCTGGTGTAGTAAGTTGTCAGGGAATGGGAGGCTGTGTTGGGCCCAAGAATTATCTTATTAATAAACTTACTAACAAGAATAAACGGGAGCAGGAGAGCTGCCAGTTAATAAAACTGGCTCATAGCAGAAAATATTGGGGCTGAGCATCAGAAATAGCCTGACAGGCAGAGTCACGGGGCATTGTAGCGTTGCTTAATTTCATGTACAAGATGTTTTCTGTGCCAAAGGTGGGGCTTTCACATTGCTCTGCCGTGCCATGCTCACCTGCCAGGGCATTGCTAGGTGTGCTTCTGCTGCTGTGCCCTCACCATTGCCCTGTGGATGCAGGCAGGCTGAGACGGGAGCAGATGCTGGGCTGATCCTGCAGAACTGCCTTGGGCTGCACAGCTCAGCACTCTGCCTGTGCCAGTGCAATGGTTCCTGTGGGGATGTGGCAGCCCACATCAGGAGCTGAGCCTGGTTAAACACGAGCCCTCCCTCCTCCCTTTGGTCCATCCTGGCTGGTGGGGGCTGGTGGAGCCAGACTGGGGCTGGCAGCTGCGGTTCTCTGGAGATGGTTGCAGGTACTTGGGGTGTGTGCCTCACCTGCCACTGCTCTGGGCTGGTCAAAGTGGGCCAGCTCCAGTCTGGAAACCTGGATGTTATTCTCTCATAACACCTGAGATGAAAAGCCCTGCTTAGCCTGTAGAGATGTCCAGCTGGCAGGTTCCAGGAGATTGCAGCAGTGCCTTTACAAAGGTACTTTTCATCTTTAACTGTTATCATGCTTAGACCAACATTTCCATGGATTGAGCAGACTGCCACAAAAAGCTGTTTAAGAAATAGGATGAGACTAACGTTACCCTAAAGAAGATATTGGTATGTCTTTAGCACGTGGAAGTGAAGCCAAAAAAAAAAACCAAAAGCAAAAAACACAGTTCTCAGAAATCAGCAGACATACCACCCTTGGTACTGAAGACAATCTCCAGTGCCTGGCACTATAACAACTGCTATTGCACCCCTCAGTTATTTGAGGTCAGTTCTCTGTGCTAACAGGAAAATCAGAGTGTACCCTCCAGACTGTGCTGGAGCAAGTCATGGGCACAGTCTGCAGAGTTTCTTGAATGTCCCTATTAAAATTTTCCCAGCCTGACTCATCTCAGCTGACAATGCTGACTAAACATGGCCTTGCCAAGGATGGTCCCCTACTCATAACCTCACCTACTGTGTCTGAGGGGCCAAGACCGCCCTTGTCACTTCAGGGCTGCATGCTGGTCCCTGGGGATGCTCCATCAGGAGGCAGTTGCTGAGTGTACACTGGCATCTCCACACATTCTTGGAGCATGCTCCTGATCCAAGGTGGTGGCAGACCTGTGCCTCTGGCTGGTCTGAAATGCCTTTCCCTATCACACATATATCACAGTATAACAGAGTGTGTAGCTCACCAAACATCCAGCTGTCATTTCAACAGTTTATGATGTCCTGGAAATGGTGCAGAAATTATAGTAACTGCTGCTGCTTTATCTCAAAATGCAGTTGGCTTTTGGGAAGCTGTTATTCAGACTCTGATTGCAAAAGCAAATGGTGGGTAACCCTCACCTGTGATGAGCTAACATGTCTCTAAAGGCCACAGCCAGGGAGAAATAGTGAAACTCATTGAGAATTTTCAATGTAGGAAAGAGTATTTGGTCACAAACAGCTGCCCAGTCCCAGCCTTACCTATGTTAAACAACTCTGTAATGTTTTTTTTCTCTCTTGTGGGCAAATAATTTACTGTAATATAATGATCATGACCACATGCAATTCACTTCCTTATGTTGAAGAAAAAAAAAGACAAGAAAAATAGGATTAAATATCTCAGTTTATCTTTCCACATAGGTCACATGGCCAAAGTTGATTGTAAAATGTTGAAATACTAGTTTGAGGTGTAGCCGGTGCCAAGTGTTGTACATTTCCGTGTTCTTTCTCCCCTCCTATCGCTCACAAAGATGTCACAGAAAGACAAGGAAGTTCATTTTCTCAGAGGGCAGATTTTTTTTTCGTGTAAATTTGAAGTACCATTTATTATCCTTAAATCTAATCCTTTTAGACCTTGGTGCTGTCCTAGTCCCAAATCCAAAAGGAACAGCCTGAAAATCACTTAATCTGAGAGTGTCTCAAAAACCCCATACCAAGAAGTGAATCCAGAAATGTGAGGTGAGACCCTCCTGCACCATGTAGCCTTTTGTGATCTGAGCAGTACAGATCACAGACCAGTCCTGTGCTTTTGGGTTATCTACACACCCATCCAGGGGGCTCAGGCAAAGGTGAGGTGGCTGTAGCAGGTGAACACCTGCCTGGCAGGACACTGAGGAGATTGGAGGCTTGAATCAGCATTTAGGAATTTGGGTCCTAAGGGTGATGAGTGTAAAGGAGTTTGGTACTCAGAGGCAGTACAGTGCCATACAAGACCTGATTTTTCTTCCCAGCTACAAATTCTATCAGGCTTCCATGATTTCTTTTTCCATGAGCATCAACTTATGTTTGCTGTGGTGGAAGCAGCTTCAGTGCTCTGCCAAGCTCTCATTAAGTGCCCCATTGCTGCTTGGATGCCAGCATTGCAGCTGCTGACTAGGATTGTGTCTCTCTGTGTCCTGCACAAAGGCTGCTGAGCCAAGGGATCCATCTACTGGAGTGAAGACAAGGTTTAAGGGAATACTTAGCTTATCTACATGGCTGGAAAGCCTCCTGCAATGGACAGCATCTGAAAAGTTAAAGACTTGAGAAACTAAGGATGCTCTGTGTATGACCAGTGCATGCATAACAAATTTAATAAACAATCCCTTGTCATTGCATGCCCTTTAGAGTGACTGTAAGACACCTTGGTCCATAACCTAAAGATTTGTTACGGGAGTGAGAATTGCTTGCTGGAGTTATTGCTTCAAAGTTGTGGAACAAGGGACCTGCTCTAAGGGTAGGCTGTTCTGCTTCTGACTAAGTGCATTTTCCTCTCTGCTGGTTAGCTTGAGGTCACTTTTGTGGGTTATGTAGGCTGTTTGCTGGGGTTTATTTCATGCTTCATGAAGATCTTCAGGCTTGCCTGTGACTTCTGCTTCCCACGAGGGCACAGATTCACAGATTGCAGGCAGTGGCTGAGCTAACGATGAGCTTCAGTGACATTGCAAAAACTTGCAAGGATGGGCTCAAAGTGCAAACTAGCTGGCAAAAATAATGTGTGTGTGTTTGGAAAGAGGTAGAAAAAAAAAAGAACAAAAGTGTATTTTTCTTCACAGTAAAAGTACAATGGTGTCGCCCAAAACATGAAAAGTGACCCAGCTTCCTCCAGGGCAGCCACGACTCCATGAACCAGCTGCATGCAAAAGTGCAGGAACAGTCAGGGTAGGCACCAGACCACAACCCAAGTTTGTGATCCTGTGTCTCCAAATGCCCTGGGGAAAGGTGGCTGTGGGGAGCCCTGGTCAGAGGATGAGAAGCCCCAGGGCCAGCCATAGGGCAAAGTTTTAACTTTCACAGTCTGTTAGATGGAGGTGTCTGACAACTGACACAGCCTGTTATGACAAAGGGACAAAGACACCTGACACTATGTTGGGAAGACACAGGCATTTGGTAAATGTGGGATAAAGCTGAGTGCACCTGAGCATTTTTCTCTCTAAAGTTTTCTGGTGGAGACAGTCCTTGACTGGTCACCTCCCACATCACACATCCAGGATTTGCAGTTTTGCCTGAGCAAGGACTGGGAGATAGAACTCTATCTTTGATTAGGAACCAAGTGAAGTCCAGTTCTTGTATTCTGGCTGGAGGAAAAAACAAATGATCTAATTCATCAGCTTGACAGAAAATATTTCATGTGGAAGTACTTCTACAGTACCAAATTTCTAAAACTTTCCATAGTCTCTTTCCTCTTTGGCAACCTGAATAATCATAATTGCATGGCACAACCTGTCTTTGTGCCAGAAGGGAAGGACTTGGTGCCACAAAACTACCTTTGTTTATTCTCTAGCTTGCAGCTTCTCCCCGCAACACCGTTCTAACCATTTTTCTGCCAGGCAGGACTTCGATCTAAAACTCAGTCAAGTGTGATTCAGCATTTAATTGACACACTGGAGCATAAAACCTGACTTTTGCTGGCTTTTAGATGCACAGCAGAGGTAGTTTCTCTTGTTACAATGTGGGTCTTGGGTTTATTTGTTTTACAGGTCAGCATGATGGGCCAGTTTTGCAGCTTATTGGCATCCGGGGAGCAGAGTTCTATAAGTGCTCAGGACTCATTCAGACCAGAAGCGTCTGGGGACTCATTCACACCAGCTACAGAGAAGGAGATGAAGTACTGCATCTACCTTTTTATATGTATAAAAAATGCATTTTGCATATACTCTGAGTGTTTTTATAAATGAAATGTTGCCATATCAGAGTGGTGCACTTGAGCTTCTCTTAAATGTGTTCACATAACTGTTGTATCACAACTGTGCTACTGGATTGTGTTTCCTGAAGAAAGCTAAAGCTGGTTTATAGCATGGTTTTTAGGATGATATCAGCCAGGGAAGAGTACATCTGCTCTTCAAGACCATGAAGAAAACATTCAAAAAGGGAATGGGAACACCTTGGCAGCATTTTGAGTTGTCACAGTGCCCAAGGCCTCAGCAGAGCTCCTGACATTCCCAAGGCAGCAAGGTCATCTTGAAAGCACAATTACATTTCTCTGGCGTTGTTTATGTTAATATCCTGAGAATGACTTGCATATTTCCAACCTTATGATGAGTTAATCATTAATTAAGATCTTAAAAAACTGAAGGCAGAAATAAGCAGTCTAGAAAAAGAAAGAAATTATTTTTTAAAGTGTCTGTTTAGAAAAAGCTGTGTAAATTAATTTTAATCTTGGGTAGCTTGGGTAAAGGGAAAAAGGAGAGAGCAGAAACACATTTCAATGTGGCACAGTTAAGCTCATTTGGAAAACATTGCTTTTTGTGAAGGTCATGCCTCATGTTTAAACATCTGTAAAGGGCTGTGGCTTGTTGGTGGTTTCTTTCTCATCCAAGTGAATTATAGAATCATTAAGGTTGGAAAATACCTTCGAAATCATTGAATCCTGCTAACCTAACTGCTGTGTTCACTAGTAAACCATGTCCCCAGGTGACACACCCATATGCTTTTTTAACATTACCAGGGAATAGTGGTTCCGCCACTTCCTTGGGCAGCCTTTACAATGCTTGACCACTCTTCCAGTGAGGATATTTTCCCTAATATCCAAATTAAATCTCACCTGGCACATCTTCAGGCCATTTCTTCTAGTCCTGTCACTAGTTATTTAGGAGAAGAGACCAACTCCCACCTGGTTACAATCTCCCTTCAGGACGTTGTAGAGAGTGATCAGGTCTCCTGTGAGCCTACCTTTCTCCAGGCTAAGCACTCTGAGCTTCCTCAGCTGCTCCTCATAAGCCTTGTGCTCCAGACCCTTCCCCATCTCCATTACCCTTCTCTGGACACACTCCAGCACCTCAGTGTTCTTCCTGGGGTGAGGAGCTCAGAACTGCACACAGGATTTGAGGTGTGACCTCTTCAGTGCTGGGTACAGGGGGACAATCACTGCTCTGCTCCTGCTGCCCACACTATTGCTGACACAGACCAGGATGCCACTGGCCTTTTTGGCCACCTGGGCACAGCTGGCTCATGATCAGCAGCTTTCAGCCAATACTCCCAGGTCCTTTTCCACAGGGCAGCTTTCCAGCCACTCTGCCTCAAGCCTCCAGCACTGCATGGGGTTGTTGTGACCCAAGTGCAGGACCTGGCACTCTGTCGTGTTGAGCCCCATAGCAAGGGCCTTGGCCCATGATCCAGCCTGTCCAGGTCCCTGTGCAGAGCCTTCCTGTCCTCCAGCAGATCAGTGCTCTCACCCAGCTTGGTGTCATCTGTCAGCTGACTGAGGGGCAGTTCAGGTCATCAACCAAGACATTTGACAGGACTGGCCCCAATACTGAGCCCCTGAGAACACCGCTCTTGACTGGTTGTCAGCTGGATGTAACTCCATCCATGGATGTCAGTCTGGGCTTAGCCATTCAGATTTTTACTCAGTGAATGGTATGCTCCTTCCTGCCATGGGAAACCTGTTTCTCCAGGAGAATATTGTGACAGACAGTGTCAAAGACTTTGCTAAAATAAAATTAGACAGTTTCCACAGCCTTTCACTCCCCAGCTAAGTGGGTCACCCTTGATAGGTTCCATAGTTATCAGATTTGATATCTTCCAGCAACTGGGATCTCTCTGTTAGCCAGGATACTCCCTCAGACTGCTCTTCTCTACAAACTTGGTATTTGCAGCAAATTTTCTCCAGGTGTATTTACACCAAGGAACCAGCCAGGGAGTATAGAGCAATGCAAATGAGGTGCAGCTTAGCTTTCTGTGTGATTGAAGCATGGAACATGCTGAAATGAAAAGGATGAACCAGTTCCCAGTGCTCCTGCCTGGCAGTGAGGACATACCACGGAGATACAGGAGTCTATGCACAGGGTGAATGGGAAGCATAGAGGGATGTTAGCTCCAGTTCCATCCACATCTAGACACTGACTCTAAACTGCATGCAAAGAGAGATTTAGGTTATTCAGAGGATGCTGGAAGAATGGAGGTCACAGTCCTCTGCAGATGCTGGGACAGAAGAGTCAGTGGGACAGTTCATCTTCCCTCCCTGCAGGGATGCTGGCTGCAGTGCCCTGCTCCCCTGCTGCCCAAACATCCTCTTCCCAGCTTGGAGAGGAGCACAGCCTTGGCAGAGTGGGATGTTGCAATGAAGTAACAGTCTCTGTTTTTAAAGAATGCTTTATTCACTACATCCTAGAAATGTACCGTAAATGGAGCAAGAACTAAATAAACTCAAAGGCTTCTGACAATACAGAGAAGAGAGATACAATAAAATATCTAAAATATCAGCTCTTTTGAAAATAAGGCACACTAGCTTTTTTTTATATATAATTTTTTTTCTTAGAATAGTTTGTTCTTAACCTAAAGATGTTCACATTTCAAGTTCTTAGACTTACCTCAGTAGTAGTAGTGTACATGAAATGGTTTATAAGCAAGTGTCAAGACAGGCATGGGCAGGAGGCTCAGCATGACCTGGCTGCTTGCATGCCTGGGTCCTGCCTCCATCCCTGGGTGCTGCCTGCTACTACCCAGGCACAGGCAGCACCCACTGTTGGCCGGGGGCACCTCATGGTTTTCCCTCATTGGCTCCTTTCTCTTCCTGCCATCTCTGCGAGTGGCAGGTCCCTTGTCCTGTTGGCAGGGAGAGGATTAGTGGGAAGAGAGCCATCACTCTTCCTCTCTCCCCTGGGGGTCAGCCATGGCGAGGGGCTGGAAGTGGGCCAGAAGAGGCCCAGACCACTGGACTGCCTTTTTGAGGCCCCAGGGGTGTTTGTGCATGGCCCAAGGACCCACGCTGGCATTCAGTGTCGAGCCATGTAAGGCCTTAGACTGGAGGACTGGAGGAGGCAGGCTGGACTCTGGCTGGGGGCTTGCCCCTCAGGCTTTGCCCAGATCTCCTCCTCTATCTCCCTACACAAGGGCAGGACCTTGGGGCTGAGGTCTGGGTGTGCTTTCAGATGTGCAGGTACAGACAATAAAATTTCCTGGGAAGGGGCGTGGAGGGGCAGAGTCCGACCTAATGGGTAACTTTGCAGTGCTTTTGCTAATGGGGCGACAGGGTCAAGGGGAGCTCAGCTTGTCTGAGCAAGAGCACCTGAAATACAACCACTCAATTTTGAGGCAAGCAAAAAAGTATATTAAAATGGTCACTTAACTGAGCTCGATGCGGTCTGGAAGTGGTACAGTTGTCAAAATATGGCCAAGGTGAAACCCCTTTGGTATGTACTTATACAACAAAAAGTAAAAGAACGTTGTTTACTGACTCCCTGTTCTCACCTTTTGTCAACAGTTTGCAGAGTTGATGCACTTCATACAAAGGGCAAGATATTTTTTTACCATTTTACTCTATTTTACATTCACCGCACTACTAAATAAAAGCCTTTAAACAGGCCACAAAACACTGCAATAATATATTTACTTCTTAATAAAACAAACTTTTTTATAACATTGCAATAAAAGGCTTTTGTTTTGTGGCAAACCACATACCATGCAAATTTGCAACATAAAATGACTTTAAAAATGTATATTAAAAGATATTTACAAGCTCTATGTCTTAAAATCATTGGGTCTAACCACTCCCACCCCTGATGTGCATGTACAACTCCAGTTGTGGAGAAGGGAAATTAAGAGTGGAAGGGACCTGGGAGGGAGGCTAGCCCTGTTTCACTAATTCCAGTATCACTACCACCCCTAGTACCTTTGAAATTTCTCATGGAATGTGATGGAGCAATGGGTAAATAATGCTGCACATCGTCTCGACGAGAGCATGGCTACTCTTGCCAACAGCAGCATACATTCTCAGTCACTACAACATATACTTCAAAGAATAAAATGAAGAGCATTGAAAAAAAGCCTTGGCTTTATACTGGATGAAGATCTAAGTCAAGACACCTCGCACAAAAAATCAGCTACTCATTTCTGTACATGCTCCAACAACAAGTAGCTTCAATAAATAGAAAATCCAGTTGCTAAGGAAAACTTGGAGCCTTTCTTAAGCTAAAAACAAGCCTGCAAATCACACTGTGAAGAGGTATGTGTGAGGAGGTTTTCTTTTTCTTTTCTCTTTCTTCCAAGCAGGCAATATTAGCTACTTGTGATTTTGAATGAGAAGACTGTATTAATGCCAGTACAAAAATGCAGAGGTCTTGCACATTTTTCAAATTGCACTTTCCAGTATAATTTTTAAATAAGATACTTGTTGTTTTCTTCTTAAAAAACAAAACAAAACAAAACAAAACACTAAGGTATGTATTCTTTAAATATTGAATATACTCTTCAAAATATATTGTTAAAACTTTCCCTAGCTGCTCAGGTGTGCTTTTTAATAGATAGCTGATATATTATTAAAGGCACTACAAAATAGACATCTCTGGAGTGCAGAAATTACTAAAAAATAACCTTCATACCACAAATATATTGAAAATATAACTGCTAAAAAAAAAAAGACCCTATGCAACCCCACTAAAATGCTTATCAATGCACGTCAGTGGTGGGCTGGATGCACCAAGGTCCTTTGGAAATGTATGAATACAGGCATGTTAAATTTTTTAAAAATAGCCTAAAAAAGTTAGTGAAAACTTCAAGCATAGAAAATATTTCAAACGTGTTTTTCTATGACATTCTTCACTTTCTGCATTGTTTTACCAAGCCCAAATGTTTACTCTTTCGCAGAGAGTTCTTTCTTCATAAATAGTAAAGTGTTCCTTCAGTGTGTGTGTTTCTCCACCACCCTCCTCTGCCGACAGTTTCAGTACGTCTGGTAGACGTCGTGGATGGGCACCTGGATGGTGGCGGCTGGGAATGCCGGGGGGATGTAGCCAGCGTATCCTCCGTAGGCGGCGGCGGCAGCGGCGGCGTTCTTCTGTAGCGTGGCTATTGTTGCTGTGGCCGCAGCAGGCGCTGCAAATGGCACATAACTTGTCCCGTAAATCCCGGCGGCAGGGATCCGCTGCACATTGGGAGCCATGGTGTACACCGGTGTGATGGGGCGACCCTGCAAAGAAAGGGTTCAGACCTCAAAAAGAGTACTATGTTGTAACATCCCACTTCCATGCCCTGAATGGCAAAGCCCCTAGAAGGGAAGGAGGTAAAGGGGAGGGTAGGCAGTACATGCCCTGTTGACTGGGATTTATGCTATCACAAAAGGCTGTTCTCCCCTCGCAGTTTGGGTCCCCTGTAGTGGGGAAAGCAGCGGCCCAATGTGAAGGTGTCTAAGACAGGTCAGATGAACTTCAGGGCTCTTGGGCACTGTGACATCCTCAAGAGCATATCCTGAATGGAAGAAGGGCAAGAGACAAGGCTTTCCTCCCACACTGGGTATGCATAGCAGGATATATGAGAAGCTGGAAGTGTGGGAAGTCAGATTTCTGTGCTAAACTCACCTGGAAGGGAGGAGGTGTTGAGACAGCTGGTATTACAGCTGCGGCTGCTGCTGCTGCGGCAGCTGCTGCACTAGCTGGGTCCTGCTGGACAGCTATAGGGTTGATGATGTGCTCAACAGTGTGGATTTTGCCATCTTCCATCATCTTGGCTGGTGGTGCGGCCTGAAACATGGAGTACTGGGCACCAATGGCAGGGATGGCCACTAGAAGAGACCAGATATATTGGATACATTGGGAGAGAGTTTCCAGGACCTCTTGTCAAAGAGCTCTCCCTCCCAGCTGCACCAACTCCCAGCAGTGATCCTGTGCTGCCCTTATCAGGGGAGGTAGCCTTGTGTGCAGGCTGGGGACCTGGGGCACCTCTGTCCTTCCCATGTGTGGGAGCACCATAGCTGATGCACAGTGGCAGCAGGCTCAGGGCTGTTTGGTCCAACATTTTCCCCCATGCTCCTGTCATGACTGTCCTAGGGCCAGAGTCCTCCTGGGGACTGGGAACTGTGACCCAGATTTACACAACCCCTTCTGACCACTGCTGACCTTCCCACTGGCTAGGAGTGTGGCCTGAACACAAGGGGTAAGAGTGTGTAATGTTCCAGTGAGGTCCCTGCTCCAGCTGTTGACATCAAGGGATCTGTAGCTGCCATAGGAAAAGCTGCTCCAGGACAGAAAGTTGTGGTTTGTACTGCAGAAGTTACAGGCAGCACCTGGTCTGCTTTATATGCAATCCTTTGGTCAACTCTGTGAAATATCAGCTCTTTTACCAGCATTGCCAAGGACTAGCTTGGCTAAATATGTTTTATCCCATCTGTCTGCTACAGGATCAGTCTACTTAATGACATTAACAAAAAACACAAACCAAACTTATTTTTTAGGGGATTCTTCCTCATGCTAAAATTGGACAACATGATACAATTAGAGACATAGTCTTTCAGACAAAGGGAGAACACTCTGGTCAGAATAATAGTGTTCATGATGCTGAGTTTGTATGTGGTCCAAATGGAGCTTCATGGCTTGCTTGGGGAAGAAACATTGTTTGCTGAACATTCCCAATAATCACAGTAATTGCATGTGGCTTGGCAATGTGCACTTGTAGCCCAGAAAAAACAGCTGTATTCTGGGCTGTGCCAAAAGCAGCGTGGCCAGCAGGTTGAGGGAGGGGATTCTGCCCCTCTATTCAGCGCAGGTGAGGCTCCACCTGGAGTGCTGGGTCCAGTTCTGGGACCCCCAATATAAGAAGGATGTGAACCTGTTGGAACAGGCTCCGAGGACGTTAAACCAGATGGAGCACCTCTGCTGTTAATCAGACAGAGAAAGATGGGGCTGTTCAGCCTGGAGAAAATATACCTCTGGAATAAAGACCTTTACTGCAGCTTTTCAGTACTTAAGGGGGACCTATAAGAAAGACTTTATGGTAAGGCCTGTAGGGCTAGGACAAGGGGTAACAGTTTTAACATGAGAGAGCTGGGCATAAGAAAGGAATACTCTATAAAGGTGATGAAACACTGGGCTGGTTGTCCAGAGAATTTTTGTGTGCCTCACTATTGGAAATGTTCAAGTTCAGGTTGGATGGGCCTTTGAGCAACCTGATCTAGTTTAAGACACCTCTGCTCATGACAGGGGCATTGGATTAGATGATCTGTAAGGTCTGTCCCAATGGAAACCATTCTGTGATGCTGTGGTTTCCATCATTGCCTCATATTGCACACTTCACCATTCAGCTTGCAAGATTTTTAGCAGTAAGGTAATTCCCAAGGAAAACAAAGTAATCAATAAATAATGGATGACGGACTGAGAGGTGATGTTGGCACTTATGGGAGATGCAGCCACTAAGCCAGAAATGAAGCCTAACATGTACACAGGTTTTTTTTCTGTGCAATGTTTAAGTGTGCAATTGTGTCTGGTGGAAGGAGGTGACAGAAAGCAGTAGTCTTGCTCTGATCCTGGAGACTGCAACAAGGAGTCTGATCAGATATATTTCAGGCAGAGATGTGTCCACAAGTAGACTACCAGTGTTTCCTCAAACAGAGATCCCCAACTCATGAGGTTTTCCAGTTCTCCTTTTACACCAAGTCAGATCAAACCAGTTTTAACTGTAGTTCAAATATCCTGGATAGTTTCTCACCAAGGCAAAGAGCTCACATGCTCCATTCTGAAATAACTTCTGGCAAAAAAGGAGTATTAGGCATCTGGGGTATTGGGGTGACCTCCCAGGAGTATTCCCGCTATTTGAAAAGAAATGAGCTCTAAGGTTGACTTAAACAGTAGGCAGGAAACTTTGCAGTAAGTACATTTCTACTCTGTTCTGGTAATGTCCTTTCGAAGTCATACCCTCTTCACAACAGAGGTAAACTTTGCACGTGGTATCTCTTATTAGATCAGCTGATCTTACTGGGTAAAACAGACCAGGTACTTCTGTGCTCAGGGGCTGTGCTGGAACCATATGATAGGGGAAGGTCTGATAAAAAAACCTGAATCTCAACACGCTTCAAGTGTAGAAACATTTTGATTTGATCTTTGAGCTTTTGTTTGGCAGTCGAATAAAATATAGACACCTGTAATTAGCATGCATTTTCGAGCTCACTTTTCAAGCATCCTTTAGTAATACCTGGAATTCCTAAAGTATCTTTGCAAATACACATAGTGGTAATATTTTCTGATGGAGACTCTAATCTTAACAGCCTTCCTGTGTCTCTAGACTTCTTCTGACATTGTCTCATCCAGCTGTTATGAAGAACTCTCCACAGACTTCATTAGATGCAAGCTGTAATTTTCACTGACATAAATATGTTTTGGGAGACCACAGCAGCTCTATTATTAAGCAATGTTTACATCCTGCCATTACAGTTTACTTGGAAAGAGAAATGGAGAAAAGAGATCAGGACTTCTGCAAGAGGGCTGGTCCCTATCACCTTCGAGGACCTTCTTCCTCAGGCTATTTTTTCAAATAAAAATCTTTCCAGACAGGATCTTGAGGAATTGCAGAGCTTCAGCTTTCATCTTGTCCACCTGGGAATGGCAAGGGCTGGGTACTCAGCTGACAAAGTGGCAGAAGGGGGCAATCCCTGCCCCTGGTTCCTCAGAGCCCAGCAGAGATGAGAGCACTCCTGTAGGCACTGTACTGCTGCAAAGATGGACCTCGAGGGCTCCCTGCCTTGCTCCTTCCCCATGCCACTGATGGAGATGGAGGAGCTTGCCTCAGCCAGGGACTTTCCTGCAATGGGAAAACCCCAGTTCCTTTTCTCAGCCTCGTACCACTTGAGAAATATGGACTAAACAGGGGAGGGCTCCAGCTTGACTGGAGTCTAAGATAGGAATCTCCCAGGATGAAATTAGCATTGGAGACATTAAGAGAGGAAGATTGCTCTTAGTCACCCTGTTCTGGTATACAGGAGAGTAAAGCCTGCTTCCTCCTAAGCAAATGCAAAAAGGGACAGGAGGAGTGGGAATTGC
The DNA here is from genome assembly GCA_013399455.1 of Anthoscopus minutus. Lineage (NCBI taxonomy): Eukaryota > Metazoa > Chordata > Aves > Passeriformes > Paridae > Anthoscopus > Anthoscopus minutus. Next base: position 183,347 of record VWYI01030892.1, on the reverse strand, counting down.
TTTAGTCTTTTTTGTTTGGCCTAGAGAAAAGCTCCCAGATATTCATGTCCCCTATCCTGCTAAGTGCCTCTTGTGTGAAGAGAGTCTGGTCAGAGCCAGGAGGCACTCAGCACAAGGGAGCACTGAGCCCCAACTCTGGGGCCATCCCTGTTGCCATAGTCACATTCATGGACTGCCCCTGGAGGGGTCCTTACTTGCTTGAGACAGGGCTTGGAGGTAGGGGCCTGCCCACTGTGGACATGCTATTCTGAGCCTGAGAGAATTCTCAGTCTGTCAGTGGCTGAGTTGTTCCCAAGGGAAAAATCTGTTGGGAATATTCTCTTCCAAGGATTGTTTTTGTAAATAGATTCTGGTTCCCAAAATAAGGTGGAAAAGATGTCCTGAATGTGTTTTTTTTTTGTTCAACCAATGGAACCAGAGGGCTCGTTCATTTGGCCAATCATGTTAACCTGTATAGGAACACCTGATAAAAAGGGTTGCAAAACCCCAAGTAAAAGCTCTCTGCCTCGGAGGAAGGACCTCTTGCTGTGCCCTGAACTCTTCTTCATCATGTCCCACAGCAACGGCCCACCACCCCTGCTTTCCTCCCCCTTACACATACTAACCTGCACCAGGCTTAATGGCCACTGGATTGACTGCAGATAACTCCAAGTTGGGAACCAGTTCATATCCTTTCTCTTGCTGTTTTCCTTTGCCTTCATGGTACCTGCTGTAGATTCCACGGCCGGCGGAGTATCCTCCCAGGTAGGAACCCCTGGGACCCGGAGCTCTGTTGCCAGCTGCACCTCGCCCTCTGCCTCGTATGCTGCCTGCTTATGATAACAACAGGGAAGATGGTGAATAATGGAGAGTGACAGCCCATGAGTGACCCCAGGCTGAAGGCTTGTGCTTAGAAATGTGGCTGCTGAAGTGAGCATGATTGAGTCTTAGTGATCCTACTCAGGGAAACAGAGCAGTGTGTGTGCCTAAGAATCATGCAGTAAGCCTATGCTTTAGCTTTTGATTGTGAGCACACATTAACTGCTCATTTATATTGATGGAACTCTTGTGGCAAGTGTTACATGTTCCATGCAGTCAGTAGAGAGCAAGGGGAACCTCAGGGTGATTTCTGTGCATTAGGAACAACTTTTGCTTTCAGCTGTCCTCCATAGGAGACACGACTTGTCCCCTGGATACAATGGGACCCTGCCAAGACAGCACAACATCATGCCTGCCCTTTAGGCAACTTAGTCCCACCATTGCATACATTTTTACTTACGCTGTTTAATTGTTTTCTCTGCTATTTTAATAGATGTGTATAACCCATTTCCAAAAATATTGCCTTTATTCATCTTAGTGTCTCTACAAGTGTTATGACAGTACTTTGAACACTGCATATTGATGTACTTTATGATGGTCTTATTGAATATTTAGACTCTTACTCAACTCTGTCATAGTTCATTCCAAGTACAAATCTGGAAATGGAGAGGAAGCTGAAATTCTTGAATGACTAGGGTTAAAAATACTTCTCAGTTTATGTGGGTGCTTTAAGAATACATTTATGCTAAATTGCTTCTTCTATGGAAATACACATCAAATTTCAGGAAACTCTAATTCCTGTAAGTACAGGATTGTAATTATAATGCCAGTTATAGCTGTAAGGGTTTTTTTATGAATAAATGATTTTTGGTTAATTTTTAATGACTGTATCCTATAACTAATTAAGGTACACATAATAAAAGAATTATTTTTCACTCATGTGATTCCTTCTGCTTGTAGCTCTCAAATGACTTTATGAAGGATAGCATTTCTCTCATTTTAATGCGGGAGGTAAATGACACCTAGAGAGTTCCTAACTAAGGCTTTCCCTAACCTCCTCCCTTTGGATAGGTCACCATACCCATGCCTCCAGAACACTGTCATAGGATCCAGCTCTTTGAAAGAAGACATCAGAGGATGGAATCCTTAGACTTGCTCAGACTTAGTACAACACTCATAAACCCAGATCCCTCTGTTCCCCATCCCATGCTTTGTTTTTACCTATTGTTAACCATATATTTGACATCTCTCGCATATTATCTTGTACATGAGCAATTATTTATAGATAAATTCACTTTGTGTAGTCATGACTAAAGTAAGACCAAACAAAAATATGTCAAAAAGGCCTATAAAAGAGTATTAAGAAAAAATTGCATGGTACTAGCTGTCCTTTGACTGAGGCAGACCTCTTGCATCAGCCTAAGATCAAACTGGCCCATCACATCCCCTAATTGTGCTTACTAACCTTTCACAAAGTAATCTCTGTTGGGCCCGATCAAGGCATTGTATGGATATCCATAGTATGCTAGTGTGTATGGATCACAAGAGTAAACATAGTTAGGTTGCTGAGTTACTTCAGAGGTTGCTGCAGCCCCTCCTTTTGCTGCTTTCTGGTAGCGAGTGTACTGCTCCTTGTCTACTGGCTTGGCCAGAGTAACCTCCAGGCATGAGCCCTCTAGCTCAACACCATTAAGGTTGTTCATGGCATGGATGGCATCTTCCCTGGTTGTAAAGTGCACAAAGGCGTAATCACGTATTTTTTTCACTCTCTCTACACAGCCAGGGTTAAACTGACCAAACACCTTTTTAATGGTGTCCTCTGTGGTCTCAATCATTAAATTCCTCACATATAGGATTTTAACAGTCTCCATGACATCTTCATCCACATCGATCTCTGGTTCTGCCCAGTCCACAGCAATTTGATGTCCCCACAGCTGGATCCTTCCTGGCATGAGTTTTCTCCTGGCCATGGCTGCTGCTCGATGGCTCTCATACTCCACAAAGGCAAAGCCTCTGTTCTTCATTTTGTCTGCAGCGCTGGCATACACGATGACATCCAGCACGCCTTCTGTCACCTTGGAAATCTCTTCCAGAATCTCCTCTCTCTTCTTCATCTTGGGAATGCCTCCGATGAAGAGCCGGCAGTTATCCACACTGCAGCACACACCCAGCAGCCTGCCGGGGCGGATTTCATAGTTGTTGAGCTCCCTGACAGCACGCTTCGCCTCATGCTTCTGTGTGTACATCACGAAGGCGTAGCCACGGTTCTTCCCATCGAAGTCCATCATCAAGCGCATTTCGTAGATGCGGCCGACGGACTCGAAGACGGGGACGAGCTCATCTTCGTAGACATCGCGGGGGATTTTGCCCACAAAGACTTCGCAGCCACGAGGAGGGTGCAGGCCCTCCCAGCCAGGAGGAGGGCCTCCATACTTGCGCTGCCCGTTCTCCTGGATCATACTGTATCCAGTGCGGGCCATGAGGGCCAGCAGGGCTGACTCGTTGGGCGCACCAGCAACACCTTCAGGGACTTTTGTGGTGGCCACATTAGTGGAATCATTGCTCATCCTTGCAGCGGAATCCTCAGCAGTCATGGTGTCAAACTCATTCACAGTGTGGTAAGACCTGGGCAAATGAAGGAGGAGAACACTCGTTAAAAGCTATTAGCTACCGTCAGAATTCCGTCTCTCTCTTTAGTTTTCCTGTTCTCCAAGTTTGTTTTGCAGCCTGGGACTAAGGCTGCAGAACAGAGAAACAAGCCACACCAGCCTGAAGAGTGATACTGCAGGGATAGTGTATTACCTGGACACTGTATGGCTTATTAGCTAACTACTCCATCATACAAGCAAGTGTGCAGTATTTCTCATGAAAATTTGTCTGGCTTTTGCTTCCAGATAGGATTACATAGACTAAAGAGTCTTTCAAGACCTTTACTTATGTCTTGTTGTGATTTAAGTTATTTAATCAGGACACAACTCTGTATTTTGAATAAAATTTGCTGGCTGAGCTCACAATTAGGCATTTTTTCACCTAAAATTCTTGTTTGTTGGTCTTTGGACAGTTCTCTAGAGCTTCAGCCTTTTTTATCTTTGCTATAAACAAGGATGAAGATCATTCCCCCTTCTTCTCCCCATATCTCTGTCTTGCCAAAGCCTGTATATTCACATCTTCCCACTAGCAAGTCACATGGAGTTGAGTGGGTTTTTTAAATTTCTAACATCAAATCCTTTATAGAAGCACCACTTGCTCTGGTTATGTCCCATGTAGCAGGCATGACTTTATTACTGATGAATGCTACAATCTTGCATTCAGCCCTATCCCAACAGCCTTTTGAGTAGATCCCACCTATTGAATATTACACAATTGGCTCCTCCCCATTGTGTTTTACAGCTCCATCAGGCTTTCCTTCACTGATTTATTTGCCATGATTTGCATTCAGTCAGTTGATGGAACTGTCAAAATTGACCCTTGTAGGACACTGCAAACCGCCATAAGAAATGCTCCCAATATATGGGTTTGACAGGGTTGTTTTTCTTTTTTTAAAAAGGACAAAGCTTCAGAGAGATTTATTTATTCTATATAGTTGTCTTATTCAGTGAGACACAGGTTTCTCTCTGTCCCATAAAGACTCAATCTGAATGATTGGGCCATTGCATTGGTTACCACCAAGGAAAATCTTTCATTAGTACAGCAAGCCCAAGCACAAGTCCACAAAAATATTGGCACAAATTTTAGGCATCAAAGTCTGATTTGGTTCACAAAATCCATTTGAACCCTAGTAACCTCAGCACCTCAGATTTTTTTAGTAAAGCTTCTGAGCTGCCCAGAATCGTGCTGGTCTATACCCAAAGATGCCTCTGCATGAGTCAGGGCAAACATCACTGAGCCTAGTTCATCTCCTAAATGCATTTGGGACTGGGAAACCAGACCTCTGAACTTTGGTCTGTGGTAGAACCTGATCCTGCATGTGTTTTTGGGCCATAAGGGTTGCATGCTGATGCTTGTGAGCCATTTTTATTTTAAAAAATGGAGAGTAGAGAAGATAAAGAGAGTGGAGGGCAGTAATTGTGTCTGGTGGTCAGACAATACTTTAGTAAACACAATTCCTTTGAAGCCAGGTCCATCACAGATAGCTTCTTGAATGGCTATTGATACATGTTTCTCTCAGATTCAAATATTACCCTTTAACAGTCAGATATTTTAATTTTATTCCGGGGATTTATTTGAAATAATTAAGAAAATTAAAGCAGAGTAAAACAGCTTCATTTTTCATTTAACAATTTGCTCCTAGAAGTGTAACTTCACCTTTCTTGGAATAAAAGCAAAGCTAGTTATAACAAACACTTCGGTAGGAAATAATCATTACCTTTACATGGGCCACCTGTTGGCAAGTTGAGTACTTATCACCCCAAGTCTGTCTAAGTTTAAAAATTAGCAATTCCATTCAAACCACCTGCTTTAGGTCAACTTACAAAATAAGTCTCTATATCTCTATTATCTGCAGGACTCTGTGTCTGGGGCTATAGTCTGGCAAGCCACAGATGATCACTGGGTTTGTGGAGTGAGGAGAGATGAAACAGAATCTTTCCTGACGCCCAGAAAGGAGTTGGTAATTCAATTGCCATGCAGGAGATTGCATGCTCTCCAGTACTTTGCATTGCGCCAGCAGGATGATTTCTCATATTGCAAGTTGTACATGAAGCTGCTTTTAAGTGCTGTTGGCCATCATTGCTGCAGACTCAGCCATACACCATTTGTGATAGTGCGTAATTAAAAATTCCTTGTGAATCTAAAATGCATTTATCCCTATGTAATTTATTTGGAATCAAGATTCGTGATCAAATGTGGTTTGTTTTTTTTTCTGTGCAACTACACAAAGCTGGGTTTCATAAGTAGGTACTACCTAAGAAAGTTGCAGAGCCCATATAGCTCTAATTGCTGTAACTAAACACATACTTAACAACTTGTTCACTGCCACGTTATACAATCAACACCTTGACTAAGTTCAGGTATCATTTACCAGAACATTTATCATCAGTACTCATCTGTAGCTTGATGAGAAAATGCGCAGGCTGTCTGGTCTGAGAGCTCTTCTCTACTGCTGTTACTGCCTTTCAAAGCGGGCTACCAACGCAATCTAACCCTTTTCAGACTGCAATGCAATCCCTCTCAAGAAAACAGTTTTAGAAAAGTGCCAAAGTGTTCAAATAGGCTTGTGCATTTTTTTAAGTCAACAGTAAACTGATCATGAAAACTTGCTACCATGTGTTGTGGGTCTACACAAGGCATGGGCTGGTACTATGGGTCTAGTGGCCTTAATAAAACCAAGCTGATTTCCAGCATCCAGTATGTCAGATTAATGCTAGAAAAGGCAAAAAAATTAATCTCCATGAAAATACAATGTCTTGTGAAACTTAAGTGCTTGGTTTCTAGACTCTGAGGAGGAAGGCACACCTAATCTTGATAACACAGATTCAAAAGAGAGACAGACAATATATTTTTAACAAGAAAGGTTGTGTTTTGCAGACAGTTAAGTTTTAAATGACTCATTATCAGGACTGAAACAAGTCCTTGGCTTCTTTTTAGGAAGAGGTAAATAGCACATGATTGCTCAACACCATATTAGATGGATGCTAACATCTGCCAGCCTACCAGGAGTAAGGCTTACAAGCTCCTCAGTTCAGCATCTCTATTCCAAGGACTCTTCCTTTCACAGGTGAACTCTCAGATATATATGGTTTGTACTGAAACCATTCAAATTTCACTTCACCTTGCTTATGAAACTCCTCTGCTGCCAGTGGGAAGGGTGTAAATAGTTCTTGCCCTAAACATGGATTGCCTTCTTTTTAAAGGTACTTTTTCCCCCACATCCCAGAATATTAAATGGCAAACATTGTGTTGGCAGTGACAGACCTATACTGTGAGCAGGCTGATTAACTGAGGCAGCTAATTAAGTAGAAATACCACAACTTTATCAGCAGCAATACAGGGCCAAATGGTGATGTTCCTTGTCCAGGGCAAAGGCAGCTTGGGGCCCCAGCAAGAAAGCAATGCCCAAAGTCCACATATCAACTTATCCCTGGGTTAGTCCAGCACAGGGCAGTGCCCTGTGAAGTTTGGCAGACATATTCTCCTCTGTTGATCCTAGTGTGGTCAAATAGGCTTTTATAAACACAGGAACACAGCCGGTGTCCTTGTGGCAGTAGCTGTGTGTCCACTTCATTCACATGCTCCTATAAAATGAGGTTATGTTTGGTCTTAATTAATCCCTGCAGTTTTGTGTTACATAGATTTAGTGGCATCATGTGTCCTTCTGTGGGTGACACAACTGCCAGCAGTCACAAAACCCAGAGATAGGTGCCAGTACCACCACAGGCAACAGGAGAGACCAGAGAGGTGTGCTGTCTCTAACTGTCCAGGGGAAGGATGGGCACACATGTGCCCCACCTGCAGACCCTATATCATACAAACTCCCACTGAGGTGACAGTCATGGACACTGCATAGCTACTGCTTCCATCAAGAAACTACCACTGTTTTGCATTTTAAACCACAGAGGGAAAGATGATTGCTGAAATTTCAAATACACCCAGTTGGTAGAGGGAAATAACAGCTACTGGTTTAAATGTGACCTTCCTAGTATTGTACCTGAAAATGTTGATCCTGATAATAACAATAGGCAGCAGCTCTAAAAGCATGGCTATCAATAGAGTTCTTTATTTTCAAATCCTGACTCTATTCTAATGACAACAAAATGCATACAAAAGCAACAGATTACTAAGAAAAACTGTGTAATTTTATAACAAACATCAGGCAACCCAGAAATGATCCTGCTGAAAACCCAGTTTAGGTGATAGATCTTTATCTATTGGCTGAACAGAAAAATGTAGTGGCCTCATCAATTCCAAGGCAGTGACTTGTGCATTGCTTCAGGTGTCATGTGCAAGTTACCTCCTTGTTTAAAGATAATTACAGTATCATTACACATCACTTTGCTCTTTCTTGCCAAGACTGTCACTTTTTTCCTCATTATTTTCATAAATGAGCTGAACAAAGCAGGTATCTTTGAGATTGTTGCTGAAGCTGAGCCATGGCATGCCCAACTTCAGGATCCAGGGCCAGTGTGGAGATCAACAGGAATTGAATCACACTTGGTTTCCTACATCCTGTCATTAATGAAATGCAGATGTCCAAAGCTGAAACTTGTGGTGGGTCAGTGCAAAAGAGTGCAGCATTTCAGCACATCATTTTGGCCAAGGTCCTTTTCTGAAGGTCTTTCAGGAAGGAATGGGAATTACATGGGATGGAGGATGCCTTCACCCTTTTACAAGTAGAAATACCTGAGGCCAACAGGCCATGGCAATGTCTGCAGTGTGTCAGACATGTTTCTCTGCCTGCAGCTGAACTGAGGGAAGAAGTTGCCCCAGGCTAGGTGAAACATTTTGAACAAGTGGATTTTCTTAATCTCGACCATTTTGGCAAAACTCTGGAAAATGTGGTGATCTGCATCAGCAGGACTGAAGGGGTAGGAACAATGACTGGCAGGAGACTTGATGAGTAGCTTGTGATGAGCAGCTTGGAAGAAGGTAACCTCAGAGATCATTGACAATGACATGTCTGTCTGCTGTGCAATTTATCCTGCTGCCAGCAACACTAAAGGACTGCTTATTCTCATCATCAGCTGCATGCCTCAGTTGGGCCATCAAGCTTGTCCCTCTCCACCCAGGGCCAGGAACTTTTCGGCTCAGCTTGCTGCACCACGTATTTCCCACATGTGTTCAGACAAGAACATGTACAAGCAGAGGGTCTCTGCCCACTAGAAGTACTATACTTAAATAGAGAGAGCAACAGTGCCTGAGTAGGATAAAACCAGCCTGCTAAATCCTGAGGCTGGCTGCTGAAAATAGGACAAAAGGAAACGGCCTCAAGTTGCACCAGGGAAGGAAAGATTTCCTCATCGAAAGGGCTGTCAAACGTTGGAACAGGCGGCTGAGGGATGTGATGAGTCACTATCTCCAGAGATATTTAAAAGACATGTAGTTGTGGCACTTAGGGACATGGTTTAGTGGCGGCCTTGGCAGTGTTCAGATAATGGTTGGACTCAATGATCTTAGAGGTCTTTTCCAACCTAAAAGTTCTATGATTTTATGAAATTCCCACTTCTGCTATGGCGAAAATTGGCATTCTAATCTAGAGCCAATCATCAGAGTTCTGACCAATGATTTCATTGCAAGAGCTCGTATTTCATGCTTAAACATCAATTTTATTCTGGTCAGTTAGTTATGTTCACTTTGTATGGGACAAGCTAATGTCCAGAGCCTGAAAGGCAGTTTTCAGGTTGGATTTACTGCAGAGATGGTCTGTGCATGGTTTTCAGTTGCTTAAATTTGTCCTAAGTGGCTAAACATGTTTAGAATGGTTGGTTCCATTTAAAACTCACCAAAATCTGTTGACTTTAACTTTTGATTGTATTAGGTTCAAAGAAAGAAACAGAAAATAAAGTGTGATATTTCTAACAGTACTCACATCTAGTGATTGAGATCAGTTATGAGACTCTAATGGCTGCAAGAAGGATGTATTTAAGATAGGGATGAGCACTACAGAAAATCCTGCTTTAAAGGTCTTGCAGGGACAGGTTATGTTCTCTAGGCATCAATCAAAAGCAATGTATTTGGCTTGAATAATTGTAACAAAATTACTAGAATTCTGTTCTTTTTCTTCTTGCTCTATTTTAGGAGGAAAACAGTTGAAATTATTCTGTAAATTAGCATCCTGGAATTTCCCAGGTTAAAACTTGAATGCTAATCAGGTAATTCAACAAGGAATTTGTACAGTCAACAATTGGCTAGAGCTTCAAACTAGGATTTGAAAGTTAAACTTCTTATTTTCACCACTATCATTGGAAAAATAACAATCACAGATTTAACTTACTTAACCATATTATACTAGTTCCTTTGGCCTATTAATCTTACCTCACAATCACCTTAAAAGTGTACAGCTTTAAAAATGGAGCTAAAATTATGACAAAATAAACTCATCTTGTGTTGTGCAAACATTCTGTCTATCCTGTTATTAACTGTCTCTGCATCTTTCTACGTTGTGTTTAATCTTGTCTGTGATCCACTTGCATTATCTGTAAGCACTATCCATGTCTAACAGCTAACATTCCCAGAAGGGAGGCCCCTCAACGACCTGACCTCTTGCTTGAAAACCGCAAAAATTATATTCAATGAGATGTAAGTAACAATATTTCAAATTATAAAGTAAGAAAACTTTCCTGAGCATAGCTTTGTTTCCTGCCATGGCTTTTTGATGATCACAAGTCAAAATGTGTTCATGAATATATGGTTTTACCCTGGCAAGAATGAACCCATACTGATGAAAAAGTTATTCATGTATCACCTCACCATCAACACCTAGAGCATCCTACTAACATGACCCTGCTTCTGCAATGTGAATTCTGTTAATGCAATGTGTGCTTCTTGAGTGTTTTTATGCTACTGCAGTGCCCAACCAGCCACCTCAACTTAAACCACTTCTGAAGGAAGTTTGGGTAAGCAAAACCCAGTTTCGCCCCTTATTTTATAATGCAGTTTTCTGCGAGTCATTCAGAACTTTGTCCAACAAGTTGTGCAACCCCTGTGTTACCCAGCTTGCCCCAGCTCCATTTTCTACCCACTCCAGTTGATTCATAACTCTCACCTATTTTGATAGGTCTTGTTATGGGCTGGGGCTGAAGTTACTACTGTGCAATACATTGAAGCCACATGTTGAGGAAAGCTGAGAAGATGAGACACAGTTCATGTAATCACTATTAGCAGCTGTCCAAATCAGGAAACAATACAACCATTCTCTTATCCCCAAATTACCATACTTCAATCTAGTCAATAAAGCCTATCATTACCATGATCAGACAGGAAAACACGTGTTACATAAATTTCAGTGTAGTCTATACTATTCTGGATGAGCTGTACTTGATGGGAAGTTTTTGCAGTGTTTCTTTATAAAAAATACAATTAAACACTGTTCTCTGCAGAGGTCCTGATACAGGCAAGTGTGTCCTCCTCATAAACTGTCTGCCTTAGAAAAAGCATTCTGCTTGGAAAGGGAGAAGAGTTTCATTCAAGATAGACTAGAAGCTCAAAAGCTTTGGCCATAAGAAGGACAGGAGAAGCAATGTTCTGCAACTGAAAAACAAAACCACAACTAAACCTATCTGTTAATCATTATACAGGAAAGATAACACATTCACTTTTTTCACATGTCCTTCTGAAGTAAAATCTTACATATGAACATTGTGATTTAATTCAATCATTGAAAATGTCTGTCAAAGGCTTTGCTGAACTCTGTGGTGCAGGGATATGTGTGCACGTGCTTCTTTGTTTTTATAACACAGGACATTTTATCTGTCTGTCTACATAAATATTACAGTAATATGTTTCACTCTGCAGTGCAACCAATAGTATCTTAAAAAGTTCATTACCTACAGTTGTCTTTCCAGCTATTCTGATCAAATTTTTCCCTCTAACTCTCCTGGAGATTCCAGAGTGAAACATAACACATTCTGCCTGTTCATATAAAGTCTACTCACGTAGTCAAATTTATTACAGTAAAAATAGCTTCAGAATTTTCAGTTTACCCTAATCCTGTGCACTACTTCTATTGCAACATTCTAAGCTTTGTGTATACCACGTGAACACTGCAACAACAGGGGGCCCAACCTGCAACCCTGCTTTCAGCAGGAGGCAGAGGTCCCAGGGAAAGCTGAAAGCGGCTCAACGTGTTCCCTTCCCCTCAGGTCACTGAAATGAAAATCAACATAAAGCAAACCACAGTTGGGATATGAAAGTACATTAAACTCAAAGCATTTGGCTTAGTCAGTGGCTGGGTTTTGTCCCTTTTTTTCTTTCCTTTGTGCACTGACATTTGACCCTTTTTATAATATGCACCTTGCACCACTGAAACCCAGTTAGTTATTAATTAAACTCAGGTACCAATAGCTGACTTGTACATATCACCATTTTAACTGCCTGGTGCTGCCTGTGTGCAGAGGAGTGGGGGCTGGAAGTCAATCGTCTTTCCTGTGAAATTCTGTCATATCGGCAGAAAGGAGCTGCAAAGTGCAGCAATTTGTACCTGACCTCTGATCTAAGAAGTTTGTACAGACCTTTGAACATTGGATTGGAGAATTAAGAAACAAGGTTTACAAGTACAAGGAAGAGATTTTCAGCACTCTTTACCTGTGCCCAGTGTTAATATTATAAATTAAAAAATGTTTAACCAAGGCAGGAACTCTCTCAGGGGGCAACTCTCCTGCGCTGGGTTAATTCAAGACAATTTAAGTCTACTGAAATTACAGCTCACTTGGAAATACCTATGATTTTGAAATGAAATTTCTGTTCACTCCAGAAGAGGAGTGAGGTTTGAGAAAGATATAATTTGAAATTCACCTTTTGTTGACCTTAAGTGAGATTATTTCTTTCTTAATTAGAAGTTGAAGAAAGAATACAAGGATCATTTGATTCAGTATAATTTGTTCAGGAAAGACTAGAGCTGAAATGCAGAATTGAATGGAAATAATTAAAAGGAGTAGCAAAATGGTGACTCCTTTGTTAACTTTACTTTTATGCAATGTATTATCTAATCTTGGTTATACAGTGCAAACCTATATGAAAAATCCATGGAAAAATAATCAAACCAACAACATTAAAACAAGCTCTTGACAGACAGTCATGTGGCCTTGTCTTAACAAACATAAAGGACATGTCTTGAAGTTCTGTTGGATTAACTGTGTCAATTTAATTAAAAACCTCTCTTAACTCTTATACACACTGTCAAGGTCTTTGGTGCAACACCATCAGCTCACACCAACTGCAGTCTGCACTGGGTGTGAAGGCCTTCAGAGATCAGCTGTGATAATATGATAGAAAAGATGACCTTTCTGAAACCCAGTCTGCCAGGCCATGAAGCACTGCAGGGGATGGCAGTAACGTTTGCCATGACATCTCTTAAATGTTCTGAGCACAGGCTGTCATCTATGACAAGCTTGGATGTGCAGAAGGAGTGCTTTACAGATACATTTTGAACCATGGCTTCAATCTCACCTAGCCCAGGACAGAACACCATTCTATACAGCTGCTGCATCTGGTCTACATGTAAATCAACATTTTTGTCATTTGTTTTAATTGAACCTTACTTTCAACAACTGCATTTATTTTTTTCCTTCTTTAAGTTCAAACTTCACAATTGTTATCAGCACTGACCCCAATAAAACAATAAATTAATAATTAAATAAATAAGGGTGAACAGATTTATGTCACGTGTCCAGTGTCAAATACAAGTCTTATACATTTCACATGCTGCTTAAGTAGAATATGAATAGAACAATATCAAAGCTAACTTTCTTTAAATGCTGTCAAATTTTCAGTACATAGATTGAGCTATATAGATTATTTTATATTAATAATACTTGCATATATACTCTATTTACTTAAACCTTCCTAGCCAACTTCAATCTACAAGCCCCAAGTTCTGCACCAAAAACCAATAATCCACTTATAAAGTTTGATTTTTTATGTCAATCTCCTGAAAAAACAGAACAAAATACCAGGCGGCACAGACAATGGCAGACAAACTGATTGAAAACACAATGTTAAGCAGTCGCAATTTGCTACTTTTTACTTCATTAATTTAAGATAGCAGAAAATATGTCTCTGAAACATGATTTTGTTTTCTTCTGTCTAAAATATCAGTGGTTTAATGTTCATTGTTCTGACATTCATTTTGGTATTTGCTATGCAAATTCTTTCAGATATTCACACGTTGATCTCACAGTTCAATCGCACAAACAGTTGCTTAATTCTCAAACAACCCCTTAGGACCCTCTAAAGGAAGGCAAACCCCTGAACCCATACCTTGGTCTCAACTCCCTGATAAATGAAAACTAGATAAAAAGCCCTACAGAGCAAACAAGATTTCCCTTACCTCTCTGCTCCTGTGATCGAAGCGCAACAGGTTAAGGGGACTTGCGCCTTTGCCTGAGAAGCCTTTCTTCCTAACGGCAAGAGCTGTGCAACCTGGTTATAGAGTTTATGCATCTCTTTATTGGCCAGCAAGAGTTAGCCATTTAAATTCCTTGGGAGTCATTTGTTAAGGGCTCTTAGGCTGAGGCTAAGTGGGTGGGACGGGAGGGAGAGGGGATGTTAGTGCTGCCAGACGCAGAGAGCTCTCCAAAGTGGTTTGAAGATTAATAGAAAACTATCTGCAACGAAGGGATCTTTGGAGGGAGGGCTGGGTCTAACCTTCGGGGAAACAGGAAAGAGAACTGTAACATTTTCGCAGGTAATAATTTGAAGAGAAAGATTTCATTCAAAATTCAAAACTTGGAAAAAAAGGAGTGAAACATGTACAAACAACTCCTTCCTAGCACAAGGCGTTGTGCAAATAGCTTGGGTTACTCACAACAGATAAGATAAGAAAAGGGCATATTTTGCTTGACTGCATGAGGCTTTTTCAGTGAAATATTTTTTTTTCTCTATGTGTCTGGCAAAATTATTTCAGGATGCTCCGAATCAATTTACCTTTGGTTGTAGGAACAACAAAGGGTCTGCAGCTCCTGGAGTGAGAAGCAGATTTACTGATCATGTCAGTGGTGGGACGGGAAGAATAACTCAACCTATGCCGTGTACCCAACATGCACTGTGTCAGCAGTAAACACGGAAACTCCAGTGTGTTTGCTCAGAAGGAAAAAAAGCACCTGGTGCAGAAGTAAAAGCACAGGGGTGGTAAAACATGATTCATGACAGTAGAAATGGTCTGTACATAACAACGGTGCATTAGGCCCTGGGAGCACTTAGGCAAAGCAAACAACATGCCTTCTCAAGCAGCCAAGAGGAGGAACCGCTCCAAAACACGCTTTGGATGATGGATTTGACTGGCTGGCAAGCAGTGTGCACAGCCAGCTGGTGGGAGAAGAGGGAGCAGGGCATACCTTGGGAGATGGCTGATTTCTGGGAAAGGAGACAGCCTGAAGAAGGTGAAAAGCAAACAGCATATTTCAATAGCAAAACAACTACAGTTTTCAGTCCTTTCCCAGGTGTTTTTTACTGGCGTAACCATTGCTTTCTTCTTTCTCTCCTTTTTTACTGATTTTTCCCACCCCAAAAAGAAAACTTGGCCCAAACCTCCATGCAAATAGCACACAAGCAACAACTTCAGGGCATCCACATGTGCAAGGAAAAGTGTCTTAATCTCTCAGTGACAAACCATAAGTACAAATTTATTCTGCAGAGCAAGCACTGTCAGTTTGTTTGAGATAGTCCTACCTAATAATTTATTCTTGTCTCCTGAGTCCTCTAGTCTGGGCACATAAAACTTAAAAAACAATCTCATATTGGCAAGTCAGAGGCTGGTCAATAGGGAAGAGGGGTAGGGGAGTCAGTGGGTGTAGAGATAAGCGCTCTAATAGAAGGCTCCAAGTTAGAGAGAAAAATGTGGAGGATGGCAAAGACTGGCAAAAGAAGCATCTTTGTGGCAGTTTCTGAAAGCAAACAGGAAGGAGAGCTGTTCTACTTACACTGCAAACCAATGGGTGATTGCAATCACTCTGGTCTGGATTTTTATACTTGTTTATCCACTGTACTGGGGCTGTGGTGTGTTAGGCATTGTACAAACACACCTGGGCCCTGGATCCTGGTCCCTGGGTGCTGGCAGCCCAAGCCTACCGTGCAAGTCTTTCATCTTCAGAATTCATCCCTTCAAATGTTAACCCATTAGCTACAAGAGCTGCAGAGAAGTAGGTACTGCCCTGGAGGTGGGTAAGATGCAGCAAGGAAATTTAAATGGTTTACCCAAGACTATGGAAAAAATCAGTATCAAAACTGGGGATAAAATCTAGGAGATTCTGCCAAAATAAGATCCTGCCCCAATCCCACTGATCTCTGCAAGAAAGTGAGTATAAAAAATAGGCAGTTATGAATTTGCAAAACTCAATCAAACAAATTGATCTTTAAAATTCAGTATCTTTCTCTTACTTCATATTTTTCTGTTGGAAAACACACCAAACTTATAGCTAAAAGTATTGTTAAGTGAATCCTATCAGCTGCAACTGGTATGTATACTTGAATGCCCTGAGAAAACTATTCTGGTGTAAGTGAAAAAGCACTGATATTAGTGAGCCTATGGGACAATTTTTAGAAGGCTATTCAAATCTTGTGTCAATCAGAATCATGTAGGGACGCCTCTCGAACTCTTGGCTTCCATTTAATATGAAAATGAAATATTAATTTCATATTTCATATTAATTTGTATCTTATTTAGCTGTGTCCTGTTGTTAGTTTCCAAGTTATTTTCCCATTATTGTTTAAAGCAAGGATCATCAACAGATCATCTGTTGCAGGGTATTCTGAGGTGTTACCATTCCCAGTGGCAGAATTAAAAAATATATTAATTTTTCCTGCAGGCTCTGCTTTTTTAAGGAACTTCAGAAATTTGGGCAGAATTCTACAGTGAGTTTCCCAGCTTTCCCTGACATTAGACACCTAGTTTCCTTTCACTTCAAAACCACTGTGGTCATAATGATTGCACTCTTTATATATCTCTTTATAATGGCACATGAGGAAGAGTGGAACAGCGTTAAGGGCAGAGCCATGTAAGCAGCAGGGAGGATTGTACAGATTCCACATGTACCTCTCTTCATACAGCATCCATTGCTCTGGGGTAACAATATAAACACATCTTTCCTAATGTACAGCTGACTACAATGAATAAAACTAACCCACTGTTACAATAATAACATATATATTTAGTTGTTTTATCATTTTAATTACTGACAGTGAAGCAGGGGCTAAATCCTACGAGATGTGAAAGGGAACAATACAGACTAGTCCATGCCCATGTTTCCCTTAAACCTTCCATTGCCTTTTATTCTTTCCTGTAGTGGGATTGCAGGTGAAAGATTTTTCCTAAATAATTATTTTCCTGAATACAGTGGTAAAAAAGACTGGAAATTTGAAGAAAGAATGGGATATTCATTGGAATAAGGTAATGCCTGTGAATGGGGACCTTCTCCCTGATGCAGAAAAGACTTCCAACAAGTTGGTGTGCTTCCCCTCAGCTGTCTCTCTTCTACAAGTAGGCACATCAACTGGCCTTTACAGATGGACTGCACCAGGCTCCTCAGTGTGATGACAAGCACTAATGAAGCATTGGATCTACCTTTTGAGACTTTTAGAAAGACCAAACCCAAATGCTTTGGGAGGGCCAGATGCTGACCACATGCTCATAACTTTATTGGCGAGATGTCATTGTCCAGATAAGTGTGAGTATTTTTGATGATTATGGTAGTAAATAGGTTTTCAGGAGATATTTCATGGTGGAAACTTAGCATTATGTGAGCAGACACGTGAGCAAGTGAAAAGAGAAGGGAGAGTAAGGAGTGAGCAATGGGTTGGTCTTTATGGTTTTATTTGGTCTTCAAAAACTACTGAGAGACTGCAGTAGAATGAGAAGGGAATGTACCAAGTAAAATATTTCACTGAATGGACACATGAATCTAAGAGTTACTGGCAAGGTCTCTAATCTCAATCTCAGTAGGCCTTGATCAGTATATTCACACATAAAACCAGTATCAGTCACAATACAGCCACAAAAATTGGGATCTCATAATGGAATAGCTTTTTTTTTCCTTTTCTATAATTTCTTTCTCTTTTTAACAAAGCCACTCTGTATTTGGTGGAACAGGTTCCCACATGTTTACAGAACAATTTTATTGCCTATTTGAATGTTTAAAGGGACAACAGCTCTTTATTTAAATTAATAACATGTTATTTTACACCTGTTCTTATACAATGTAAATTAATACAGCTGATTTTGTCATTTCCTGACTTTCTAAGCTATTGCAGAAAAAAACCTGGGGAGATCCTTCAGAGAACATAAAGTCTATAAAATGTACAGCTTTTCAAGCTCTCTCACACCCAAGCTTCTTCTATGCACAACCTGTGTCAATGTTTTGATCCTTGCCTTACTACATCACAGAGAATTGCTCTTTTAAAGATGGACTCCCTGTCTGCTCTGCCAGCCAGCCACATGCCTTATCCCACCATGGGGATAACAAAGTCACAGGCCTGAAGGTGAGGTGCCTACCAACAGGGGGAAATTTGGCCAAGGATACCTTGGGCTTTCCTGTTTTTTTTTTGGTCTTAGGCTTCTTTGGTTCATGGGCAGTGGGATTTGCTCTAAAAACCTTTACAGTCACTAGGCAAAGGTTTTATTCTATTTTTAGCAAAAATCTATTTTATTGTCATTCTGCAATGAAAGTCAGTGCAGAAGATTGCTGTAACAGTTAGGCTCAGTTTGCCCATGTAGAATTCTGTGCTTTCATTTAAACTTGAAAGCAAGCTTCAGGTTCCAAAATGTAAGAAAACAGATAATGAATAAATCCATGAAGTGTAATAGATTTTAATTAGCACACAAAACAGAAGGAAACCAGTAAAACACAAAGTTGGGGTCTTTTTAATACAGCCATAGCCATTACATTTCTGTGGCATGTTCGCTTTCTATTAAAATAAGTATGAGGTGGATTCTGGATAGACATATTGACAAGGGAGGTTAATATGATAATTGCCTTTCAGCCCTAGGATAAATAAAACACTCCACAGGAAAAGAGTTTTGGCCTCTCTAGCCTGATGTGGCTGCTCCAGACCACGCTTTCACACCATAGCTTCACCAACTCATTAAACTGGCGCTGTCTACGCAGGGTCCTACTCCATTCTTCCTGCAGCCCCTGCATGTGCTGCCACAAGAGTTTGTGCAGCTGCACCATGCACCCGCCCACACCACCTGAGCACCTGTGCTGGCAGAGGGGTAAAGGAGGGTGGGACCTGTTCCTCTGCCAGCACTGCTGGCATAAAGCATTTGTCGGGTCACAGCATTGAGCAAATTCATGGGAAAACCAGAGAAGGGTTTCTTTTAAAACCGTCCGAATCTAGTTTTACAGCACAGCACAACTCCTCCTCTGAAGAGGATAATGAGATTCCACAGCGGGGTAGATGACACTCTCTGTAACACCAAGGAGCTCACTGAATCATCCAGGGAGACCAGAGTGTAGAATAGCAAACTGCAACTCTTTAAAAGTTTGTATGCAGCTGGTGAATTTTAGCATTGTAGTTATTGAGTAGCTGAAGGCCCCGGAGGAATCCAGCAAGGAGGGGCAGCACAGTAGCGTGAGCTCACACTGAATGGCAGCCAGTGGCCACCTTCTGTGGCTAGCAGGGATATCCAACCACCACAAGCCAGCCATGTGCCAAACAGTTTTGATAATTAAAAGGTCACTTTTAACTGGTTAAAAGGCAAACAACATTCTTGCTGGTTCCGTCCAGGGCCTTTTTCCAAAGAAAACCACATGGTTTTGTGATACATGTTCACAAGAAGGAGAATAAAGGCCTCCAAATGTATATTTACAGGTGGCTTTCAGAATCAGGGTATGAAAATAAGTGTGGTTAGCACACAGAGTCTCTTCCAGCAATTGCTCTGCTTTTTTAAAGCTCACAGTAGAATATAAGTATATTAAGGGAAAAACTCTTCCTCCAGCCAACAGACATCATCTTTGGTCAGGGCATAAGCCTTTCTATTTTCATCCTTAATGTTTTATTGAAAATGAAAAAAAAATAAGCATCACATGGAAATAGTGTGTAAAAAGAGGTTATCTGATAAGAAAACTGACACAGCTTCCCTTAGGAAGACAGATTTATTTTTCTACCTCCCAGTAGCATGAAGGAAAATTTCAGACTACAGGAGGCTGAACGATCTGCTGGGGAATTTACAATATCCATTGACTCCAGCATCTCTTATATTACATTTTATTACACATGTCCACAACTTTCATTTCTCAGAAAATTAATTTACTATCAGGATTAGAAAAACCAGGTTTGATGATGTTGGCGGAGTCTGAACTGGCATGAGCAGAAAAGGCATCATTACCAGAGAAGTCTGCATTAAGTCAACTGAGCTTTATACCAGCCCCATGCTTTTTTGACCACCTAACACTTCACAAGGAAGGATTTTGCTATGACTGAGTCACCCATCAGTGGTGGGTGCTGCCATGAGGCAGGAGTGGGGTCACACCTCTTGACCCAAAGCACGGCAGGCTTTGTCCATGTGGTCCAGCACTGATTTACCCATGTTGTCACGTGCCCTTGCCTTACCTAACCTCAGCCCAGCACTCTGGCTCCTCCTCTGCCAGCGTCTGCATCCTGTCTGCTCTTCTCTACTGCTGACCTTCCTATGGGCAGGCAGGACTAGGGCTGCAAACCTGCCTCCAGTTGAGCTTTCTTCTCAGCAGCCAACATTGTACCAGAAACAAGCTGCAGGCACGCTGCTCCTGAGCCACTCTTCTGTGAGTCACTGTTTTGTGAGTCACTGGGGTGACTTGAACTATGTTGTCAGTCTAAGTTGCGCTTCTGCAGTGTAGGAAACAGGATGGATTTGCCTGTTATTCCACTAAATGTTATCTACAGCACAGGCAAGTCCTAGAGCTACATCTATACCAAGTGACTTGCATGGCACACAAACTGAAGTGTGACGTAAGCAGCTCTTGATAGAAACTTTGCAACCTTGCTGTAAAAACGCTCACTTTAACCCAACATGTTTAAATGGGAAAAGGGAACTTCCACCTCTGCAGCAGCACTTGCCCTGGGGCCCACTGCTGGTGTGGGACTTTTAGGCATCATCCCACTGACCGCCAGGGCTTCCCTGATCACCCTGTGGGGAGAGCCAACCTAATTAAACTTGAAAGTGCTCAAAGACTGTGCTAATGGTCAGCTCTCAATAATCACAGTGAGAAGATTTTTTTACAGCACTACACTTTTGCTATAAAATGCTTCTTTCTGGAAGAAAAATCTCAGAGTGCTGTTGACAGAACTCACCTCAACAGATATTTGACAAGATAAACGAGGCAAAGTGTCTGTGATTTCAAGGACCATAATAGCTGAAATATTTAGGAATGAAAAGAATGATCTGAATTGCTATAATTATTAAAGCCACTAGCCAAATTGTTCTTCCCCTTTCTTGGTAAAGAAAATATCTCTACAATGTCCCAGGATCTACCACTCTTGAGCCATTGGCAACACTTAAGTAGGAGATCTGTCTCATTCAGGAAGAGCCCAAGCCCCACATTTCTCATCTCAAAGAGAAGGTCTGTATTTTCAAGAGGACATTTCCAAACTGGCAGCAACTAAATCCTTAAGTTCAGACTTGGAAGCTATATGAAATGTTCCTGACATAAGGAGATGCTTTTACTTTGGCTAAAGGAGGGGCTGGAGCCACAAAATGAGTTCTTCTGAGCAGTGTTTGCACTCTCAGCTCTGCTGTGTTTCTCTCTCAGATTTCTTCTCTTCTCAGGGTGGGTGTAGACATTTGGACTGCCCAAGTTAAGCCCTGTGGTTGAGGCCACCTTGTTTTGGATAGGAAGGAGATTTCATCTAAAAGGTTGTCTGTTGTGCTTTCTTTGGTTTCAGGGAAAACACCCCAGCATGTTTTATTTGTTAGCAGAGGTATAACCTATGTGATCAACTCACAGCTCATTCTCAGCTCTGGGGCAGAAATAATGCTCACCATGCACCTGAGATATGAGCCGCTTGCAAGGATGCATCTGCAATTAAACAGGGAATTGAAGCTTGTCAGTGTGTTAAATGAGTGATAAATGGCAGTAGATGCAGAGATACTCCCCTTCTTTGAAAAAAAAAAATTAAAAATCTTCTCAGGAACTTTAAAAGGTCAGTGATTTTGCCCTTCCTAAAAATAAGCAAGGTAAACTCACTCCTAAAGGAAGCACATTTAATTGGTGAGAATATGTATAGGTTGCATCTTCAAAGTAAGCATTTTACCAAATATCCAGAGAAAAAGGTGCAACAATCTCTGTGGAAGCTGAAATAGTTGAAATGTGACCTTTGCAGGGCTGTGTGCTGTCTTCAGAGAACCAAAGGGAGTAGGCAGAGATCTATGCATGAGGACATTGTCCTTCCTGCTACCTCACAGGTGAGTATTCCAAAAGATTAGTGCAGAATGTCTGAATATAAATATGTAATATATTGCTACCTAGCACATAGATTAATGAGGCAAAAACCAGATTGCCATCTGTCCAAATACTAGACTTTCATGTCACCTCTGAGGTCTGAATTTTCTATCTGTAGAAGAAAGTATTGGTTCTCTTTATATTTAGAGGTGTATGTGAAGAGGTGGTTGAAATTTTGTCAGTGTATATCTGAATGAAGCCAATACACTCTTGGTATCATCATGCTTGACATGAACTATGTTACATCAGGGTTTTAATTTGACTTCTCATATGTTTCATGGTATGAAACTGGTGGTATGTACAAGAAAGGACATTTCAGAAAATGCAGATAAAGCTATCAGGTGGTGAGGTTTGCCTTGTTCTAATCTCTGGCCTTTGAAAAGGGAAGCAAAGTTATTTTCTGAAGATGTACCACAAGACTGATGAAGAGTAGTAAGTCTATCCTGAGGCTTTAAACTGTTTTTATTTGGAAACTCTCTTTTTTTGAGAACAATCTTTGCTAGAAATTAAATCCAAGTGGATTAAAATTGCCTTGATGATGCCAACAAAGGAAAAGTAATTTCTTTATGCAGTTACTCATTTCAGAGAGGAAAAAAAAGTAATATTTTGTCTTTGTGTATTTACTCCAGAAAAGACCATTTTTTACACTTGAAAAGGTTACTTTTGGTCTGTTACTGATCACCTTAGAAGATGAAACATAACATTAAAAAGAGCATTTGGGGATCACAGCGTGAGGGTTGCTGTACATGCTGTGGCACAGGACATTGGCGACCTGGAAGAACAGGAGCCTCCACAATGACTGCTGGGTTCTAACGAGGATTCTCAGTCATGCTCAGAGCATAGCCAGCTTCACAAAAGGATCAACTTTCCTATCTAAAGCATAAGACAGTCTCTTGCATTTAGTGGCTAAGAAGACAGATTTCTAAAACAAGATTTTCCATAACCACCTTCTCAATGAGAATTGCATTTTAGGGCATCTACTACTTCCCAAGAGACTGCAACAGGTGTGTCTCACTGCCCAGGCTCCCTTTGACACAGCCTGAACCCCTTCTAAATACCATAGGAAATATAGCCACAACCACAACATTGCCATGGGGTATGGTTACTAACCTACTGGTTGTTCCTCAGCTGGCTGCAGAAGGAGGTTCGTGCCCTGCTGAGCCGCCACACACCCGGTGGTGCCTCTGTCAGCGTTATGTCCCCAGCACCTGGCAGCCCACTGCTTCCAAACCTCAGCCAGGCACTTGGGAGGCCACAGGGAAGCAGCAGGACAGACCTCGTGCTTTCAGATGCTCCTTTCCTGAAACTGTCAACGAAACCCAAATCGTTACAACCCCTAATGATGACTGGAGCTGATTAAAGGGCACTTTACAAAGGTTCCTCCCTGGGTACACTGTGACCGTGTTTCACCAAGAGCAGCCAGCTTCCCTCCTGCTTCAGCTGGCCAAAGGTTAACATGTCAAAGTGAACAAAGTCCAGCAGTAGTTCATGGTTAAAAAGGCTAAAGCCACTCTGGCTTATAGCAGGTGCTCTAGCAGTAAAGCTGGTGTGACACTGAAAGCACGCATGTAGAAACTACTGTAAAATTTGGAAGAGGAGAGAGTGCATTTTGGCACAGAAGACAAACAACGTTTCCTGCGGTAACTGAGCAAACAGGCTATAATAGACTCATTGTCTTTGCCTGTGTTAATTTCCCTGTTTGCACATCCTAAGACTTGCATGCTCTTCCTTTTTGCTGAATGTGAGGTGTTCCCATCCTGGTTTCCTAAAAATGGTCCCACACCCTGCCCCTGCAGAGCCTACAGACTCGTGACACGTCTGCCAGTATTTCATCTCCACATTCCCACTTGTGGATCTCTGCACCAGGTGCAGTCAAACCTCTCACGGGTGGAGAGAGGTCTCAGAGAGCTCATGCAGCCTTGGGAAAGCCAGTACTAACCCCGAGATTACATTTATATGAAGCTGAGGGGGAAGCAGTCAGAGCTGAGTTTTCCCAGTGCTGTTTGGGTAAGCAGTGGCCAGCAGGGCTGTACAACTTGCAGGTGGCAGCACCTGTGGCCCTCAGCAGCCACACAGCCTGCAGGACAGGGTGCAGGGAAGAGCAGAGAAGGGCAGAGGTTGGGAGAATGGGAATTGCTGGGAATCTGGACTAAAGCTAGAATTGCTTGGCATTCCTACAGTGGTATTGTAGAAAAGCAGACTTAATAAGTTGTGTTAGTCATAGATCAGCCTGCTATAATGATTTTAAATCCTACAGTCCTTGTCTGTCAAATTCACACTGAGATAAGTAGGAACTAAGCATGCTTAAGAGCCTTTGAAGACTGTACTAGTGCCTAGATACTGGGCTTGGGAGGTCTGACTTTAATTACTCATGTCTTAAAGCAACAACATAAAAAAAACAGTTCTGTCTTTCAAACACAAACTTTAATCGCTATATTGCCCAGGCACACAAACTTTATCAAAAAAAGTACACAGTTACATTCTAACCCTGACTATGCTGCACTTTATTTCATAAAGCATATAACATTTTAAAATTAACCTAGACTAAAGAAGCATATCCCGGAAGAGCTGACCTTATAATGAAATGAAGAAGAAACACCAAGGACAGGTAGAAATCTGAAGAGTGGAGGGTATCTTCTGATAAGGATGTATAAATGAAAAATCCCACTGCTTGTCTGCCTGTTGGTTTGGAAACCCATGACAGCTAATGTACTGCATGCTACTGTGCCTTTATTTCAGCAAAGGGAAAACACAGTTTATTTATTATCCTGTTGTAGGGCTTTGTTTCCGATGTACTTACACTCAAAGGCAGCAAAAGCACCAAAACAACATACTGTTTAATATCAAACAATACTCTTGTTTCTCATCAGAACAGGGAAGTCAATGCTTAATTCTCAACTGCACAGTTAGAATGAATATAATTATACATTTAGACTGGGATTATCAAAGAAAATAAGGAGCAGGGTGAAAACAGGGCAAATTTATGATAGCAGCAAAACCTGTTAGGAGTTTCTTTAAGTGCCTGTCAAGCTGGGAGCATAATGTTTTATAAAACTCGGCGTCAGTTCCTAGCTCAGAAAAAAGGAACCAAGAACTGGAGATGTGGCATGGGGAACAAGAATATGTTCCATTTCAGTGCAGAGTGGCACAAAAGAGCCTCAGCTTTTGTAGCTGGGATAGAGGTTACTGCTGGAGTCTCACAACTCAGATAGATTCTCTTCCTTGCTTTGCAGCAGTTCTTTGTCTTGGTTTGGCCCATAAATTACATTCTGGACATGAAAATTCAATTGAAATTGAGTTCTTAATAGTCTCTTACGTTTTTGGTTCTAATCATGTGTGCTCCACACCAAAACTGTGTTTTGTTTAATAAACCATGCAACAGGCCATAACATAAGCACATCACCTGGACTTAGCTCTCATCTCTTGAGGAGAGGCTGAAGAAACTCCCTTCTGAGCAAGGATCACTTTTACTTCTAGGAGAAGATTCCTGCTGGAGGAAGGACTGGCTGACTGCCTATGCTGCACCTCCATGTGACCAGTGAGACAGTAGGGGATGTGTCCTCTCCATTCCCAGCCAGTGAAACCCTGCTCTCTTTTGGGTCTTTTTGAGAGAATCAGCTCGTTCTTCCTGACCAAAGTCCAAATGTGGCTCCAGGGACAGACAAAATGGATCAGCCAGTGCCAGGAATGGTTGCCTGGGCTGATGCAGCAGAATCTTCTAAGAGGATTATTGCACTCCCAGGTGACCCTGTGTGACCCTGTGCTCTGCCCAAATGCATACCTTCCGTTTCATGACATCCCTCTGCTATACTTCAAGGGCTGACAGCAAACAAAAAGCATATGAGAAATTATAATTATGCCTCAGAACTAGGAAAGTCATCACAGGTACTAGAGAAGGGGACACCTGTTTTATGGATGAGCAAGCCTGCTCCAGAGAGGTTATCAGGCCACCCCCAGATTCTGATACAAGAAGCTGATATTCTGATATTAATTTATATTAATAAACTGTCTGTTACCTACTTCTATTTTCCTTAAGCAACACAGCGTAGTTAGTACATATAAATGAAAACTTCTGGCTACAAAACTTACTCTAAACAAAAACAATATCTAGTAGGCAAAATAAATTTGGAAGTCTGAGGTGCAAGCTGCACATGCTTGGTGTCATACCTCCAAACAAATTTCTGTGATTCTGCTGAAACCTGCCAGGAGAAACCTACCGTGGGGTCAGGTGAGGCAAAATTTGTTTTCCTTCTAGTTTATCAAAAGTGGAGTAGTTATATGAAATGTCTAAATGGCCTATAAATAAAAGGTTATTTCATTTAAAATATGCAGAAATTTGCATTTAGCATTGGACCACTTTGAGGATGCTGCAAATGTCTCTATGTCTGCCCCCCTCTCACAGGCATTTTCAGTACAGGTGATTAAAAAACCCCCACCTGTATGGAAATGGAAATGGCATCCTCCCCTGGGAAGAGACAGGCAAGCAGAGGAGAGAGGGGCACGTCATGGCACAGCCTGCTGCTGAGAGCCTTAAATCACCACACAGGAATGAAATACTGTGCCCTTACACCCAACTTGCACAGAAGGCAGCAAGCCCACTGCTAGCAGGTGAATGGGAAAGTTGTATTTCACAACGAGATTTCAGCAGGGTCATGCTTTGAAGATGAGAGGCTGTGCAAAAGAAATAGGCTATTTTTAAAGGTCAAGCCCAATGCTTGGAGAAAACTTTTCAAAAGGTAGCCGCCAGCACAGCTGTGTTTATGGGTCTATTCAACCAGCAAGTAACTGGTTCATAGAACTTGAGTGCAAGTAATGATTTAACATCATGACCCAAGCAAGAAACAAGAACACCCCAGAAACAATTTTGGCAAGGGTCCATTTAATGAGTCAGAGTGTCCTGTTATCTGATGGCATGTTTTTACATAGGGGGAGCTATTTTAATTGCTGTATAATAATCCTGTATAATAAGCTGCAAAGAGTTGAACACTTCCCCCTTCAGTACCTGCCCAGTCAGCATCCATCATGGTTGTGCATTGTGTCCTCCTCAGCAAGGCAAAACTGCTCTCTCCACTGGATCTATCTGGTCATGGGCCAGGGTATGGAGTCACCATCCACATGCCCTCCGGACAGCTGGGACTGTGACCTGGGCTGTGAATTTTCCTTGCTTTTATGGCTGGGGAAGGGTTCCCATCTTCCTGGTATTTGTGCCTGTTCTTTTTCACATGAGCAGCCAGAGGAATAAATGAGAAATAGAGCTTGTTCAGGAATCAGTAATAAATCCTTTTGGAAAGCTGAAGAGATGACCCAGATCAGTACATTTGTTCTGGTGATGGTTTTCATAAAAAATCACCTCCCAGCCTCTTTCCTCAATCCCACATTAATTTAAAAAAAAAACCCAGCAAAACCCAATATTTGACCGTATTGATCTCTTACTGATAGAGCTGACAGGAGACTTACAGACATTATGAATTAACTATATGACTAAAAACTGCCAGTCCCACATATTTTTATAAGCAAACAGGAAATCTATTGCATGTAAGAAAGCCACCAATGTAATATGCTAATCTGAGGTCTCAAAAAGCTGTCCTCATAGCTAAAAATATTGAGCAGTTTTAAAGCTGCTTAATTAAAAAAAAATAGTGTTTTTGTTTTTTTGATCAGGTAAAAGTTAGATCTGCAATGGTCAAATGCCAGTTGCTGAGCTATGTGCAATTGCTTTTCTGTCAGGAATTGCCATCATCTCTAACACCAAAATTCAACCTGTAGATACAGCATTATTGAATATTAACTGCCTTCTAGAGTCAAGGTGATCAGAGGGATTAAAGAGGAAGAGCAGAGGGACTTGCTTGCACATCTATTTGTCAGCTCCTTGAGTACATCCCCTTCACATAAACTTGCAGAAATTGCTTGCTAACAGCCTGAAGGACACAAACCAGAGATGTTTCCAGTTTCTGCTGCCTTGATACAGAACTAACTTACAAGATAGAAAAATCCTTTTTCAAATTGTTTGCAGTTCACTCACAGAAACATAACATTAAGTTTAAGTAATTTACATAATTACAACTGGAAAACCCGAGTTTAAACAAAAAAGCAAAATCCCTGGAAATGGATTGGACAAGTAGGGAAAAAAAAAGAAGAGAAGACACAGATCCTATCTCCCATAGCCTGGTATGTTAGCACAACTCTATTCCAAAAATTTGCTTCCTAAAAAACTTGCAAAAATCAGGCTTCTTGAAAAGAACCTTCGCCCTCCACCCCCATCAATTTTTTAAAAAAACGTATCTTTATGGTATATTCAAGAACAAAACAATTAGGCCTCAAAGTTCAGCACCATTATAAAATTAAGTGCCAGTTAATAACTTGCCAAGGAGAGCAATCATGGACTCTGGACACAAAGTCTAGTGAGGTCACTGGAGTGTCCCACATACCCAGGGCTAATGGAGATCTCCACATGAAGTTCTAGTATGTGATGCTAGCACAGAGTCCCTTCACTTCATCAAGGAGGAGTTTAAGAAGGCTGCTCATCACCATTAGGAAAAAGGGGGAAGGATTAATGAGTTTACCAGTTTTGCCATTGTCCATCAGAAATTCTAAAATCTGACTAAGAGTGATTATTATGCCTGTTTTTGAGATAATTCCTTCTTGACCTGTTTTTAACCTAGTTCCTTAGTTTTCCACAGAACAAATCTCTAATTAGACTCCTGATGCAGCAAAACATCTAAACAAGTGAAAACAGTTTAAATCTCATCACATCTTCACATTAACACTATTACACTGTTAACTACACAGGTGCTGTTGGGGGTGGACCCTCCCTGCACCTCCCAAAATGTGGCCAGAAGTCTCAGTAAACTTCCTACTGCTGTGGTTAATGAACAGAAGAGTTTTTACTGTCTTTTCAAACTACCCTAAAGACACTCCCAAGCAATTCAACAATTCCTTTATTGAAACTTCCTTGTTTAAATGCAAATGAAGAGCAGAGCTGAGCCTACAGTGTTGAATGAACATAAATTGAAATGCCTTAACTGGATTTAATTTCCATGCCTTCCCTCTTTTCTTCTGTTGGGAAGATGTGTCATCATGAAGTTTTAGAGAAATCTCTCTCTGTTCTATTTACAGACAGCTGCTCACCTTTCCATTTGCCATTTTTAAGACCAACTAAAAAGAAACACATTCTTCATTAAAACATTTCCTTTACACCTGTGCAGAAAGCAGTCACTTTGAAAAATGCTCAGTCGCAAACATGTACATTATTCCAGTTAGTGAAAGTCACAGCATTTGTATCCAACATCAACACTAACTTCCCATTTACATCAAAATATTCTGCAGCACAAAATAGAGTACTAGTAGAATGAAAAATGTATAGAACAGTACCCTATTCAACAGCTGTGCATGACTCTATCTTTAATGCGGGCTGTCTGTAATTATGGTGGTAGTACAGAATCACCGTGGTGGTTTTCACTCTGGCTGATCAGAAAGAAATTTTCTTCAGCCTCATTGGAGCAACTCCACAACACAAAATGGATCAGGAGAGTCTTTGCTGACTTTAGTTCAGGCTGAAACCCCATCAGGGCTTTGAGGAAGAGAACTGTAGCCTGTTGAGCCTGTCAAAATAGAATTCCACTGGATGTACTGACCATTCCCCTTATCTCCAGATTGTGAAAAGGAGGAGCTTGTTGCCTGTTGTTAAGAAGACAGGTTTGTTTAGGCCTTTATACTGCTCCTCAGCACTCTAGTCCTGGATTTCCTGCCAAATGACACATTTCTGCTATGGGGTGTGATATACCCATGAAACAGGCAGCTCTTCTGAAGTCCAGACAGCTGGTCATCAGCCCATCTTGCAGCTTCCCCACTCCCTTCTCCCATCACTCTCTCTGTTTGTTTCTGTGATGTTGCTCCCTTCTATGAAGTTTTTTCTCAATGTTGTCCTGATACACCAGGTGTCCAGAGTGATTTTCCTGCCTTTCTGCCTTCTCTCAACCAAGGGCAGCAGGGTTCCCCCATGCTCATCAAGAGAGATCTCTGGGATTGGTGGTGCTCATTTGGATAGATGTACTTGATCATCTCCCACTCTCCCCTATGATACTGGTTTTGCAGGCACTGTGGTATAATGACAGCATTACTCAATTTCAAGCAGTGCCCCCTCTGCTGAAAGATTCCCACCTGACTGCTGACACAGAGCTAAGCTTTGTGCTTCTATACTGATTGACTAGAAGTTTTAATAAAAATGGTGTGCAGATGAAAACATAGGAATATATGGAATAGGGTCCATAGCCATATATTACAAATTTTGGTAATACAGTCTGTTTTCCCCTGGAAATCCATTCAAAGCTATCCTTGATGTTATGTCCATACAATCACCCACTTAAGCATTGCCCTTTCAGATATACTCTTAAGCATAGACCTTTTAGTACGTATGATGTAACTGCAATGTAGTTCTCCAGGACAAAGTTAGCAGGTATAAACCTGCTACCAGATGGAAGAGGGTTTACAGAATCAAGATTTTTATCTATTATTCCCATTGATTAACACTAATGGAACAAGTAATCCTGTTAAATTCATCCTGAAGATGCCTATCCACAAATTTTCTATTGCCAAGTCCTTAGTTTCAGGTTTATAAAGTTGTCTGCCCACAAAGAGCTAACCACAGGTGTGGTTTGATCATCTCTGGGAACCATTCAAGGAAGAGCTTCATGACAGAGTGCCCACGACTTGGAGAAGCATTAACAAAAGTGCTATAAACCAGGGTGGAAAAAGCTGTTTCTGTGCACTACAGAATGTTTACATAGCAATGTTCCTTTTCAAGTATCCTAAATTTTTCAGGTGAAAGTATTCTGCTCAGTAAAGCTTAGCACGACTCCAGTTAACAGTTTGATTAAGGGCTGTTGTGGGGGCTGCTTCCAATTGCAGTAACAGAGACTTCCCAGAGGAAAGAAGATAAAATTGCAAGATGTGCAATTTTTCTGGAGACTATTAAAAACTACATTGTTCCTATAGGACCACAGCCTCCTATCTTTGCAGGAGGTAGGAAGGACTGGAATAACTATAATGATAATGACTGTTTTCTGCAGCTCTTCAAAAGGGATGAAAAGTTGGTAGAGGCTGACTCTTCATTCAAAAAACAGAAAGATTAGGTTTGAACAATGCATTTTCATTTTTAATCTAAATAATCAATAGGTACAAGAGATGCAATCTGAAGACCTCTCAAACTTGTTTCATTCAAAATATAAAGGTTCAATGGCACTATGGCACTTTTTCTCAGTGTCTTTTTGCTTTTCACTCTTACAGCCTCGGAGTTGCAAGGAAGAGGAGTGATAAATCTGTGAGTCAGAATACTGTGGTATGAGAAGTAAGCCTTTCTTTAGTTCAGCCACTACAAACCATCTATGCACAATTTTTTGTTATTACTTCTACTTCTGCCTCCTAATGTGTAAGCAAATGGTGTTTGATATTGACAGTGGTTTAATGCTGCAATTAAAGGGAAACACTGTGACCCAGCACCAGGGAGGGGAAGGCAGAACTGCCATTCATCTGGATAGATATGCTTAATCATCAACTATATACTGCATTCTGATCTGTGCAACATCTGACTTCTGAGGAAATAAAAGTTCTGAAAGTTATTACAGGAAGCACAAAATACATGAAGAAATATTATCACTGAAAATACATATTGCAAAGAAGGAAAAACGAAATCGAGATCTAAGCACACGTCTTTTTGGCACCCTTGGGAACCACATACACATGCATGCACTACAAAATAATTTTTGTAATTAAAATAATTAAAGTTACTTCATTTTATGGAAATTATATTTCACATGCAATTCATAGGTTAATACTGTGTTATTTTAGCAAAATTGAAAAGCTGTGGTTTCAATGCATCACTAGTACTTCTGCTCAGGCAGAAATGTGCAAAGGTAAGTTTGCTTGTCTCTAATCACAATGTCTTTTAATGTTTGCATTTTACCTGATAACTTCATTCACTGCAACAGAAAGAGGAAAGTCAGCTTATTGTCTCAAAAATATGCTTCTTCAACTGGCTCTGAAAAACTAAATAGTTTCCCTCCTATAAAAGACAGTGTCCCCCAGTCTGCCCTAAGGAAATAAACTACTGAAGTGTCAGTGTTTTAAATTTCTCACAAAGTGACAAAAGGAGTTTTTCTGGTCGTGTGGGTGGTGTACAAGTAGATTTCTACAGAAAAGATTGTCCAATATTTAGAAAGAAAAGCCAGTAGCTTTTCTTCATACAAGGAATGAGTTTTCTGCCAGAGACTGCAGAGCTCTTGCTCTTCTGCCTCAAGACCAAAGCATCTGCAATGGCCATTATCAGCTGCCATGTGGCTGTCAGGGGGAAAAACAGTAACTATGATGTTCTCATCTGGAGTAGGCTCTTAAACAAAGTGGTCCAGCACAGCAAGACACAAGTTATCCATCTGATCTGGGTGATTTGTTTTCAATATCTTTGTAATGGGGAATCTCACCAGTGGTGTGATAGCTGCTACAGAAACAAGTACTGTAAGCAAATGTAAGCCACTGGAACAAGTGCTCGAGTGCAGGAGGTCACTGAAAACAGGACCACTGTGGTCCTCTTGGCACCCTCCCAGTGACAGCCCTGTCACTCACCCACAGAGGGCCGGGACCGAGGCTATTCCCGCCTCCCAAAGGGCACTGCTCACCCTGTGGGGCCCTGGCAAGCATGGGCAAGCTGGGAAATCCTGACACTTTCCGGGGAGGAGTCAGCAGAGTTTCGCAATGTCTTTCTGCAATCCTGGTTGCATGAGAGTTTTTGTTTGGCAGGGTTTATTTTTTTTGCCATTCAAATATCTGGCCCTTACACTGAGAGCATCACTCCCAAAGTATCTGAAGATATCATTCCCATTTAATACACCCCTTTAACATGGTTATTTCTGGTTCGAATATAAACTAGAAATTTAAAGTAGCATCACTATGTGAAGTTTTTGGGATCCAGGACATTTTATTTCATATAGGCTTAGCATTAATTTCTGTGTCACAGAAACTGCCTTTCAAGGTGAAGAGAGACTTGTTTTTAACTAGCAACTCTGTAACTAGCTCAGTCTAAACACTAGTCTCAGTCTTTTTTGCCTTGTATATCCAAAAAAAGATTTTTCAGACCAGATTGTTCTCGTGATCCCTGTGCAGCCCTGCTCCTTTCAGTCTATGTACACAGGTTTAACCAACTGAAACTTGGTAAACAGCTGTGCTGAAAACCAAGCACAGCTTTCTCCACATGGAAAAACAAAGCTCTCAAGAAAAGGGAAACCTGCTAAGAGGTGGATAAAACCGGTTTGCTTCATTTTAGCATGCAATGATACTATTACTGAATGTTACTATTCACTGAAACAATTTAAACTTCATAATTTTCAGATTGTTATAGCTCCCTTATCCTGAAAGCTGTCTCAAACAGGACTCAAAGACTGAACAGATTTTGACAAAAGCCTTATTCCTTCCATTTAGGCCAAGTAATCTCCCTTATAGTCATGAGCTGGAACTCTATCTTTTTGTGAAAACAGACAATATAATTTTATCATCACTATCTTTTGTTTTAGATTCTTATTTTTAAAAATTCTGTGGACTCTCAGATAAGATTTTACCACTTTTGTTTTGTTTTGTTTTGTTACTGCAGAAGAAACTTTTACATCAGTCCAATTTACTGTCAGATACTGGAATATACAATTTACTGTCATATACTGTTCCTATGAGGAGAGGGCAGGAATCCCACAACACTGTGACACAGATGAAAATAACAAATCTTAATCATAGTCATGCTTTATGTCTACAAATTCTCCAACAGACTGAAACTATGATGCAGCCTTTACCAAAATTTTTATTGAATCATATTTCAATCCTTTGAAGCAGCCATTTATGGGAATCCAGTTGCTTTGTTCTCCAGCAACCCTTCCTTGCACTTTGCTCTAGGAGTTTTTGTACTGCTAAGAGTTGGAGCTGCACTTAGACTACTTTTAATAAAGTAAACGTGTTACCACACTTCACTACAACTTAACACCACAGAGCATGTTCTGAGGATAAATATTATGTTGTGTGCAAGCACAGTTAGTAAACATATCAAGCAAATCTCTATGACATCAGGGAGGATTTAAACATGAAGAAAGCACAGCTAGGGCAAGATGCTGACAAAGTAGAAGCAACAGGTTCTTTTTAAAAAAAATCTCTTGCATTTTGTTTAGCAAACAAAGCATACTGACAATAAATCATGAATACAGACAACATGTCATTCACTTCACACTAAGCCCTCTTTAGGATTATTTGACAGTTGCCTGGGGTGCAAAAAGTAATTTTTGAGGAGTCACGATAGGTATTTTCATAAAGACGCATCCAGCTCAGCAAAGCACACATGGAGGATGGTTCCTGCATGAATGAGTCACTTTCCACCGCCTGGCAGAAACTTTCAGTCACTGAGCAAAACTGAAACAATTATTTGAATCTATGCATCTTCACCTCTGAGTGGCATATGCAGCCCAGGAACTTAAATCCTTGTATTTTTTGTCTACTGTCCATGTTCCATGTTCCAAGGAACACAGAAATAATCTTGAAAAAATTAGTCACTTTGCCTATTTTTACAAAGCTCGGTCAAAAATCACCAAGTGTTTTTCAGCATGAGTCACTATCCACATCCCTGTTGCAGTAATCGGATTACACATTTTCATCAAAATCTCTGATTCTTGTTCCTACTCTTCAGTTAGAAGATGAGCAGAAACCAGGTTTGAGTTTTATTAGAAGACAATGAAGTTTTCAAATGCAATCATGCACTAATTTTGTTTATCTGAAGACACCACAAAATCCAAACAGCTATCTAATCAAGTGTGAGTTAATCAACCCGTGCTCCAGATGACACCATTCAGCCAACTACAGCTGATAAAAGCAAACTGCAAAATAACAAGGCTAACTCTTCTTTCTGCTTCCAGGAAGACAAGCTTTGGCAAACCCTATAACCCAACACCACTGCCCTTCTGCCTTTGAAGGCTGGGAAAATGAAAGTGGAAAACGGTACCTGGGGAGAAGCTGGAGTGTTCCCGTGGGCACTGGCTAGTGCTGGGCTCTCGCTGCCTGCCTGCCTGCCTGGGCAGCCCTGCGCTTCCACCGCCTCTGCCCGCGCTGGTCAATGTTTTACCAGGCTGTGAACAGCCCGTGTCCCACCCTCCTGGCAAACATCTGTGGGAGAAGGCAGCGCCGGGGCCACGGAGGCAGAGCCAGAGCTGGAAAGGTCGTTCCTCTTCTACCTGCCCTGTTCTCCACATGGAAAAACAAAGCTCTCAAAAAAAGGGAAACCTGCTAAGAGGGGGATCTAGGGAAAGCATGTTGTGAAGGGTAAAAAAAAGGTACATAAGTGGTGCTATTAATAGATAATTTGTGGCGGGTAAGTCATGATAACCTTTCTCTGTATTGTTCTAAGGTTGCAGGCAAGCCTAGGCGTGCCTTGCTGAGAGCTGAGAGGGAATGCTTAATTTGTGGGAGTACATAAATTTTCAAGTAAATCTTTGGCATAAGAGAGTGCTTGTTCAAATGACAGCTTAAACTCCAAAATCATAACAAAAAGACCTGAGCTGCATGATGAAATAATGCTAAGGGAGCCTAAACGTGAAGACAGGGGAAAGAAATGTCCAAAGCAATCTGCAACACCTTGGTCTACTCCTGTGTCTTGGCTTTTCAGGAGTGCTTCAGAGTTAAAGCTCTACCTGTGCTAAACAGAGGTTTCCTGTTCTCAGGAAGTTAACAATTACAAGCAGAGGGCAGACAAAATGGGCTGGCTACAGAGCACAGCACTGAGAAGAAGACACTGCTGCTCCCTGAGGAGGAAAGTGTAGCTGCTGAACTTGGGAAGCACCCAGAGGCTGGGACTCAACATGAAGTGGCTGGTCCCAATGTAGGAGATATTTTCTGGACCTGGTACATAGTTTGCTCATGGAGGAACACTGGGAAAATCTAGGCTATATTGTGTGTTCTGGTTTTGTGATACTGCCTTGTCTGTCATGGGATTTCAATCCTGGTTTGGGGAAGAGCAATCAATTTTGTCTAATTTGGATCCCAGACTTGAACAGTATGTATTTTAATGTACATGTTTAAGGAGAAAATCTACACCACAGCTGCTCCAGCTAGTCAGATTAGCAGCTAAGACCTGTCACATGGTACAACAATGATCGCTGTAATGGGGTCCATGTGATGGGGTTGCTGCTGATCTGGATCTTGTACAGCCTTGTACAGGGCTGGGCATGTCCATACCCAGTGATGCTGGGCTGAGGGACACCAGCTGGGTCCAGTCAGGTTGGAGAGGCACTCTCTGCCTGCTGACTACACTGCTGTGTGTGTATTTGCAGGTGGCCAGCAGCAGAGCTCCATCCAGCTCAGCAGCTTGCACGCACATGTGACACCCTTGCTTCAGCAGTGGGTTGTGGCTTGACTCAAGTGAATGTGTCACTGGAATCAGGAGTGCTTTCCCTGAGCCAGGACTCCTCAGGGCCCAGGGCAAACTTGCAACCTCACATCTCCAAAACCTTTTGCTCTGTGTGTTTTCAGGTATGTTGCTGCTTTCTGCCAGTTTGCATTCACCTCCCCTCCCCTGTTGCCTGGAAAAGGAGAGGCAGAAGGGGAATGTCTCATGTGTTTGGTACTACACCACCATGGCAGCAGCCTGCAACTGCCTGTTAGGATGGTTCTTTATCGGGAATGGACATGATTAGAAAAGGCATATGGACTTCCCTACAGCTGCTAGACACAATCCTGCTGCTATAGGACAACCTGCAAGACTGATCAATACCTTTTGCATAAACCTCATGAATTCCCAACATAAGTTTTTATACCCCCTGGATGAAAATCCCCCACAGCTGCTTTACATTGTCTGCTCCCAGCCTGTGAGGAAACGAGCGATAATTGTGCAGGAGAGGGAGAGACTCATTTTCTGCCAGTTTCTGAGACTTGTAAGCCACATCACATTAGCCTCTTTGTGCCTTGCTGATATCTCAGTACAAGTAAGAATACCCTGCTATTCCACAGAGCTGCTTGGAGTCTCAGCTGTGTCTGTCACCTCTGAGACCCCCAGGCAGAAGGAGGGGATTTATCTGAAAGAGCTTATCTGGGCTTAAGACCCTGCCTAACCAGATTCAGGGAGCAGAAACTTCTCATGGCAGTCTTGCTCCACCTGGTAACCAATGCTGCTCTCAGAGAGGTGCACTAGATAGGCAAGGGACAAGGTCCAGCCAAGCTGTTTCTCTCTTCAGTTTGGATAAGGAGCCCATTCAAGATCTCTCAGATTTTCCCAACAAAACTTGGTTGGAAAACACCATGTTTCTGTGAAAAGATTTCCTGCGCCAGTTTGATGTTTCCTGGTTGCAATAGCATTTCAGCAGAAGACACTAGAGGATACCTGGCCACACATCTTTGTCCGACATAATTTTTGTCACTGCTGTGTTCCACAGTCTGTCTTTGGCAACTTGAAAACTGAGGCTGCAGTGTTGAGATTTGGAAGTAGAAGAGCAGCACACTGGTACTTGGGTTACAGAGCCAGCTCAAATTTAGTTTGCCTGGCGGCTCAGACAAGCTTACTGCCTGTTAACGGGAAGGTTGTACAAATACTCAATTTTCCACTTCTACAAATCATGTTAGCCTGGTACAAGCCTAATAGTCAAACAGTGTGTAGTATTGACACTCTGAGGCCAGAGGACTTTGAAGAAACTCAGTTATCAGTTGTAGCTGCCAGGTATATCTACCACAGAAAAATGATGTCTCCACAGCCCATCCAAAGTTGTATCATGTCCTCCATGGCAAATAGAGCAGTTGGAAATTTGATAGGTCCTCCCCCAAAATCTGCCCTTGTAGATTAGCTGATATAAAGCAACAAATACCAGATCTTCTTTTTCATTGTTGTGCAAGAAAAAAAAAAAGCCTTCCTTGTATAGCTATCACCTTGAGAAACTCAGTCTGTTATTCACACATTTTCCTCTCTCAGAGATGAGGTTTCCACAGCACCCAGAGAGAGGTGATGCTTCTGAGGAGGCCAAGTCTGCCCTAGTGTCACCTGGGCCAAAGTGTGCAGATCACTGGGGCTGGGCTTCTGATTAATACATGGCTCCCAGGAGGGACTGAGACCCATGGAGACCTGGCATTTTAGCCTCCTTTCAGCACACAGCCTTTGCCACAGAGCACAGGTTTCAAGGGCAATGTAACACTTGCATATTTATTTACTGTGAATGGAGGAGGTGCTGGGTTGAACAGTGTACAGACTGTAAAGTCAAACCTTAATTTAACAGAGACATCGTATGATTTCATTCTGGTTTGGGAGCAACTAATACATAGTGATATTAAAAGTGAGAAAGCACCTAAAATTCACAAAGCTCTTTCAATGAAACACCGATTTAATTACAAATTGTTAACAACCTTAACAACACAGAGACCAAACAACAAAACTAAAACATGGGTATCAGGTAACAGAGGGGAAATTTCTGTGAATCTTAAATAGGGTTTCATTTTGTTCCAGTTCTCTTTCAACAGATGCATTTTTATTTCATCCTGCAGGGCAACACTTGCTTTGGAAAAGGGTACAGGCAGATCCAGAGGGGATACTGCGGAGGCTTTGAAAACTTTCCGTAAAAAGCCTGCATCTGAGCACATGGGGCTAATTAGGAATATGTTTAGACCCATTCCAAAGCAATGTGTTGAAACCACCTCCCCAGGAAATACTGGTACAGCCCTGATCTCCAACAGGAGCTACATCCCCTTCTTTGCAGCAGAAGAACTAGCAACTACTTGCTGCTAAAAAACAGGTGGGAGGGGAAAAATAATCGCTATGAGCTGTGGAAGATCTTTATCACAGTAAAAGAGCAGAGACCTTAAGTATGAATTGAGAGAGCTCTTTCAACAGTGGCCTGCGCTGGACATGAGGACACTTCTCCAGCTGTGGGTTTGATGGGTGTCTGGGCTCTTGGAAATCCTACCTGGACATTCCAGTAGCACAATATCTACAGTTCTGCTATATCTACTCATCCTTTTAGTCCATACTTTAGTATCTTGTGCTGAGCTTTCAGAGCAAAATGCTCTGTAGGTATTCATCTATAAGAGACGGTAAGGAAACTGTGAAACCTTGCTGCTAGGTGATCCCAGAGCTCTTTGGCTTCTGGTTTCACTGGATAGGGGTTTCAGTCATCACTATTCTTTTAGAGGGAGCAGACCTTTCAAAATACACAAGCTATGTAAGAAAACTTGCTCATGATTCACAGAAAAACCAACTGTTGATTGGAAAGAACATTTGCAAGCAGTTTCTGTAGAGCTGCTAACAAAAAATGGGCAATACTGATACAAAATCGTATGTCAGGCTAGAAAACACCCTACAAAAAGAGACTTTTTTTCAAAAAAACAAGGCAAAATATCCCACCTTTCTTGTTCACTCCCTTATTTGCAGTTGGTTTTTTTTGTTTGGTTTTTTTTTTTAAATAGTATTACAAAACATTATCATCCAAGGCTTTCAGGGAGTATTGCCTATTTTTACTCCATCTTGTTTTGTAAGACCACACTGCACCAGTGATTTGGCAACTTCATACTGCGGACAAATATTTCAAAATATTCCCTTCTTCTGAACACACAGCTGTTAAACCACTTTTACATGTATTGCTGCATTTTGTGATGCCTCCCACGGTCACTCTTAGGAAAGGATCTGGGAAACCTGATGTTTTAAAATCAGGGATGTACATACCCCATGGGTTTGATTTTAATGCAAAAGTCTCTCAGCTAAGCTGCTTCTGGGATTTGCTGATGGGACAATTTTAAGTAAGCAGGGAGAATCTCTGGCTCAGGTTTTGGTGGCACTGGTTTAGTCAGGATCCTGACTGGACAGCTGGGAAGGGTATTTGTGGTCTAGATACTTTAGCAATGTCCTCATCTTATCCCTGGACCCTTGTATCCCATTGTGGAGACCAGATGCAGAGGAGCAAATGGGCAGGTCTGGGAGGAGATGCCTTCAGGAGTGCCTGTGGCACCAGGACTGCCTGGCAGCCATTGGGATGGCACTGGCTGCAGGTATTGTCTGTGGGGCATAGGTGTGCAGGGACCATGACATTAGTTTACTTATTATCTATTACCTATCCTTATGTTAAGGTATGTTAGGTTTTAAAATGCTTTATAAGAGCTGACTGGACATGTGGGGCTCTAAAAATTTAGAATTTCTAATAAAAGAGAATACATGTGTTGCTAACAATACCTTAATTCTGCTTTCTTGGGCATTAACTTTGGAAATGAAACTAGCCTGTAGCCATTTTAGCATTGAGCATTCTTCTTACACTGTCCTTAGCACCTTATGTTAAATTTGGGCAAATATTTGCTCTCAAGTTCAGTTCCTAACATTTGATGATATGAAGCACCTTCATTAGACTCCACAAGCTAGTTGCCTTGAATCACCCCCAGGAGACAAATAATGTTTCTAATTTAAAATAACACTTAAGAATATAGTACATACAGAGATTTTATAGCTGAATGGAAAAGAGTGGGTCTGAATCAGCCTTTCCAGAACATACTGCCAAGATGATGAATGAAATATTTTTATTCTTATTTGCGTTACTCAAAATCTCAGAGGAGATATTGATACAGATCTCTGTGAAGCCAGTTCCTGAGGGCTGTACTTACGTATTTGGAAGCTATTATTTGCTTAATTACCTCCATACAGCCCAAAACATCCCAAAGCTTCAGTACACAGATGCCTTTTGCAGCACATCCACCCCATCACCAAATTCAAGGCACAAGAAAAAATGTTTGTAGACAAGCAGGATGAAGATCTGCAGGCTGGACCCACACAGTGGACCTCTTGCTTTGTGATTTTCCTATCATCAACCTGTAAGAGGTGCTGGCTGCCTCTCACTTCTCTCTTTTGGTGGAACCCAATGAAGAGTTCCTGCCTAGAAACAGCAGAATGGCTAACACACAGCTGGAGGTAGATGGGTTACCACAAAAACACAAATTAGTTGAGGATGCCAAGGACAGAGCGAGTGACTTGATAATTGTCTTAAGGTAAATTAAGAGAAAATCATGGAGATTAGTGAACATGGTTCAGGAGGAACAGGATATTTCGAGCTGCTTACAGGGCGAGTGATAGGTGCAGAGGAAGGTGGGATAGAGCTGGAAGACATCTAGAGGGTAGAAGACATAAGAGGAAATCCACAGTCTCTAAAGGGAAAAAAATAGGATGGGGCAAGCCAGCTGCTGGGGTGAAGTAAGTTGTTTTGGAGGGACAGCTGATGAGACATAGCAATGCTTTTGAGAAGGGAGAAAATGAATTGGAAAGAGGAAGTAGTAAATACAGGATGTGCAGATGACGGCTCTGAAGGAGTGCCTGTGAGTCAGGTAAAATAATAGTGTACTGCAAGAATATAACCAAAAGGATATCTAGTCCCTGGGTGAAGGAAGAATTGGTGGGTATTGTGCTTTCAAGCCATGCATCTGGCACCACTGTAGTGGGTGCTGGAAGCCATACTGCTCAAAAGTTGAAGAAATGGAGTCCATCTAGAGAGAGAAATGGAAAAGGGTCAGAAGAGATAGTGCAACAGAGCCCAACCACATTAAAACAGGGATATTAGGGACAAAATTCCTTGTGTGGTGAAGCTGGAAGGATGCAAACTATTCAAGAGGGACTGGTGGGAAAACCAAAGAGATGAGAGCTCAGAGGTTTAAAGATCAGAAAATAAACTGCCTATGGGGATCTGATCCATTAGGGAGCATTTTTGTGACCAGGGTGAAGTCTTGCTTTACTTTCATAAAGTCAAGCAAAGCTGTGAGGCTGAGATCTAACAGGGACATGGGACACTGAACCACAGTCACTGTGCTGAGATATCAAAGATCTTTGGGGCAGCTGGAGAGAGCCTGAGGTGCAAAATGTTGGGAGGAAAACAACGGGGAGCAGTGTGTCTGCAGGTGGTTG
The DNA here is from genome assembly GCA_013399455.1 of Anthoscopus minutus. Lineage (NCBI taxonomy): Eukaryota > Metazoa > Chordata > Aves > Passeriformes > Paridae > Anthoscopus > Anthoscopus minutus. The sequence goes on along the minus strand of VWYI01030892.1, from coordinate 141,551 downwards.
ACCAGAGGGAGGAAAGAGAGGAAGTGCTGGGTGCAAGCTGCAGGGATTTGAGCTTGCTGACCCTTGCTGACAGCCAGTGGTGCAGTGTCAGAAATGGGCGGGCACTGCGGCTGGGGCTGCTGGGGATGGGCCACTGCCAAGGCAGCAGGGAGGGCTCGGGAGGGGAGGTCCAGCTGCTGCCAGGGTGAAAGGAGGAGCAGGAACTGGAGGGGTAATGGTTGAGGAAGAAAAATGTAAAATGAACCTTTTTTCTTGTTTATGATAAAAATAACCTCAAGTAGATTTTCATAATAATTAAAAATATTTAGAAATCAAAATTTCATAACAATTAAAAATATAAAAGGCACCTAGGAGAACCAGAAATACTCTCTCTACAACAGCTACATTACATGTGCAAACAAAACATGTTGTTAAACTTCTTTATTTTCCTATTTAAGGACTAAAATCAGATATAATTTACTCCTATGCACACACAACCAGTAATAGATTATGCTTGTAGAGTTCCCATCTATTGTATGAAAGTTGGAGAGCTGGGTAACACAATGTTCTGTACCAGAAAACTGCAGCATTTAGCCAGTCTGTCAGTTCCCAAGAGTAATTTTATGGTATTTCTAGTTTTTAAACCTTCCAGTAACAGTGAAAGTGGATTTGTTTTTCCATGCAAAGAAATTATTAAGAGCAAATCTGTAATGCCTGCTCTGGAAAGCACATTGATGCATTTTCTGAGCTCAGTGGCAAAATGATCTTCAGTCTGTCTATCCTGAGGCAAGCAGCATGGCTAGTGAAAAAATCATGATTCAAACTCCCAAGTTACAAAATTCGTCTTGCTCCTGCTTAAGATTTTAGAATTTAAAAACCTTTCAACAGATTATGCAGAATTCACTTTACAGTATTTCATTTTAGGCAGATAATTTTGAGAGCTGACATACAGAACCCTGCTTTACTCACTGGTATGAAATCAGGAGCTGTTCTATGCATGTATTTCAGTGAAAAAAGTGTTATCTGCTTATAAGCACAGTCACAGATACTTGTGGTTGGCTGGGTCTCAGTCTGGCTTAGCTGCAAGCTACAATTCAGATTTGAGGCTTAGACTTAATTTATATTAGAACTAGGATTACACATTGTGCTCTCATGGATCTTTGCACAAGATGGAGGGGCTCTCAGGACCAGCTTGTTCTTGCAAGTCTTTTGCTTAGAACAAACCTTCACAGAGGACAACATTTTGCATTTGAGTTTAGCTTCATCTGTACTAGGGCAAGATCTTATAATACTAGAATTATAGAACTATTTGGGTTAGAAGGGACCTTTAAAGGACACCCCCTTCAGTGAACAGATACGTCAACTTGATCAGGTTAGTCACACGCCTGTCCAACCTGAACTTGAACACTTGCAGGAATGAAGAATCTCACATCTCTGTGGGTAACGTGTTCCAGCATTTTACCACCATTATCATAAAAAATTTCTTCCCTATGTCTAGTCTGCATATTATATCTATAGATATAGATATATTATATCTATTTACCCTCTTTTACTTTAAAATCATTACCCTTGCCCTATTGCAACAGGCTCTGCTAAAAATCTGTCCCCTTCTTTCTCCCTTTACAGCACTGGAAGGTGCTGTAAGACCCTCCCAGAGCATTTTCTTCTCCTGGCTGAAAAACCTAACTCAGATTTTCATTATAGGAGAGGTGACCCAGCCCTTTGATCATCTTCATGGCCTTCCTCTGGACTTGCTCCAACATGTCCTTGTCCTTCCTGTGCTGAGACCTCCATAGCTGAATGCAGCCCTGCAGGTTTGGTTTCACAGGAGCGGCACAGAGAGGGAGAATCACCTCCCTTGGCCTATATTGCCACATTTCTCTTGATGCAGCCCAGCCTGTCCTTGGCTTACTGGTCTTTGAGAGGACATTGCCAGCTCTTGTCCAGCCTCTCACCCACCAGCACCCCCAAGCTCTTCTCCACAGAGCCATTCTCAATCCCTTCACCCCCAGGCTGTCTTGATACCAGGGACTTCCCTGGCTTACCCAGACGCAGCATTTGCACTTAGCATTGTTGTCCCTCATGAGGCTCCATGGGCCCACTTCTGGAGCTCATCCTGGTCCCTAGGGATAGCATCCCATCCCTCATTCGTATGAACTGCATGACTCAGCTTGGCACCATCTGCAAATCTGCTGAGTGCACTCCTTATCTTTTTGCTTTAAAAACAGTCCCCTAAGCAGTGAGGATTTAAACACTTGGAATTATTGAATTTGTTTCAACACAACTCTGTTTGTTCCACGAGGATACTGAAGAGCACTGAAATTTTGCCTGTGTTGTGGACCCCTAGCTGGGTCATTTTTATGGTACTGCACATCAGTCAAAGAAAGTTACATTTTTTTGCTACGTTTATTGAAAAATACATGATTTTTAAGCAACAGAATAAATGTATGAAAACAGCTGTTTAGGAATAACATTACATAGAGTCCCAAATGGATGTCATAGACAATAGACCCATAGAAAGGAGATGATGAATCATATTTTAATGGTTACTAAGACTCCAAGCATCACTAGATTGTGAGAAAGGTCTTAGAAGATTCCTTGGTAAAGATTGCTAGGCAGACTATAAGTCACTCAACTATAAGTTTATCACCATTGAAATATCAAATTCTGAACGCAAACTATTAGTGTCCTGCCTGCAATTGTGAGATCAGTGCTACAAACCTGTTAGCAGGGTCTTTTTATGACACTTTCTTTGTTTGGTTTTTTTTTTGTGATTTATCACCTGAATCTAGATTGAAACTTGATTGGTAGTTTGGAATAATCCTGAAGTATTCCTGAAGTGATAGTTGGTCTTTTGGTATTTCATGTTACAGCGCAGTACTTGTGGGCTTTCAAATCCTCTTAACGGTGTACATTTCCTTAGCCTGTCCCTTGATAGAATCCCAGCTCACTTGTTTTTCATATGGTGCTTTCACTGCATTTGATATACAGTCAGCTCTGAAGGAGAACACTGAAATTATTGAAGTCATAAATTAAAAAATAATACTTGATTTCACTAACCTTACTGTGACCATTTTGAGTGATAGACTAGCCATTTATCTGATCTCACACATTAGTCAGATAATAGTTAAAAATGTCTGGATGGGAAACTGAGCATCTTGGCCACTTCTAAATATTTTCTTCTTACTAAGGGACAATACCATCTCCAAACAAAAGGTACCAGCAGTAAGCACCATTCATCATAGGAAAAGTCAGAATGCTCTCATCTATTTGAGTATTAAAACTGAAAGTGGCTCCAGGTCATGAAATGTGTTTCCATACCTTCAGCCGTTGCTTGGGCTGGCAGTGGGGACACCAGACTGCTAAAGTGAAGAACTGCAGAGGACAAGAGGTCCAACACAATAAGGAGCAATGTCTATGCTATGGGTATTCTGGGGCCAGCCAAATCTGCTAAAAATTTCCTATTTGCCATTTATGCGTGCTTCATTAGAAAAAATAGATTATCTCCTGCTAGACACCAAGTCTATTTGAGCCACAGTAAGAGTTGCAGCATCTTTTGCAGAGATACGGCACGTAGCCGGTGTGAGCCCGCCCTGCCAGCTGGCACCAGCTCTGACCAGCCTCACTCCTCTCTGCAAGCTCACTTTTAGGCTGGGGCACTAGTTCAAGAGCCGGTCCCAAGAGCCTGCTGCCAGGCAGATCTCCTGTGATCCTCCCTCCACCCTGGCATTCGCTCTCAGCATGGCCACGAGGACGCTGGGAGAGCAGCCAGAGCTGGGGAGTGCCTGCCACCCTGCCTGGGCTGAGGTGTAACCCCAGCACATCCAGGGGAAAGGTGAGGTATTTCCTCACGAGAGGCCTCTCTCAGGAACGAAGGTGATGGCATGTTGGAACACCGTCACTCCTCGATACAAACAAGTGAGGGCAGCTCAGCCAATCTAAATAAACAAACAGAAGCACGGAGGGGGGAAAAATTGCACCTTTTGGATGTCATTGCAGTGTATGCCATGGTTCAATTATTGATGGAATCCAAGTTGCTGAGTCCATTTCTTGTTCTTCACTGATGTCACGTTATTGATAGCTTGAATATAATTTCATCTGCTTGTGGTTAAGTAAATCATCAGTGAAAATCTTTATTTTCTTGCAGTGCTAAACCTACTGAAAACATGAACAAGGCAGAGCATCAATGAATATAAACTTGTGGGATCACACTGTGTATGAGCCTGAAATTCCAGACTGTGACTCAGTCTGTGGACTGTGTAGCGGAGCCTTTAGTGATCCTTTGCACAAAAATGGAGTAAGTCTTGTCAAAACTTCATTCTCATCAGCGTGTTAGTCAGTGTTTTGGGTGTTAGTGTCTTGCTGATTGCTTTCTTTGTTAAGGAACAGTAAATAAAATGGTAGTGTGTAGCTCCTTTGGGGCGTAGATCTCTCACCTGTGATGCTGTATCCCTGAGGGGAGAAGCAAAGGACAGATGGATTTATAACCCCAGAGTTGTACCAAGGAATTGCCACTGTTAAAAGAAAGCTCACTCCATCCTTGCACTACTCATGATGGTGCTGACTATCAGGAGCTCTGCAGGCTTCTAGACTTCTGCAGCCATTAGAGGTGCTGGTGGATATTCTGAGGAAATTAATTTCTAGGGGATAAACAGTCTAACATGTTTCATGCCCGAGGTTATCATCCCTTGAGTGTTGTATGGGATATGCCAACACAGGGAATCCATGTCTGTTTAGTCCTAGAGCTTGGTTCCTTCTATAAAGCAACTAGAAAAGGAGGCAAGGGGGTTGTATTTTATTAACTCTGCTAAAATCCCTCCCTTGCCACCTGTAGGCCTATGTGAAATAGAATATGCAAGGAGGGAAAGAAGATAAATGATGTTCAAGAGAAGGTGAGTAGAATTCTCATGTCCTCATTAAAAATACATTCCTGGGAAAATTATTTCTAGAAATTAAATTTTCTATTGATCTCATTCCAGTTGACTGAAGGAAAAGGTATGACAATGGCAGTCACTCAAAAAGAAATTTCAGATTTCATATTTTGGTGACATTCTTTTAGAAATCTGTGTCTGCATGATCCTTTTTGCTTTGTGAATAAGATGCTGAAGGAATATCCAAGCTAAATGTCTGCATTTCTAACCTAAAGAAAAATACCATGCTCAAATGCAAATTCATTTGTCAATCAGAATCCACTGATATCCCTGGGATATCAGATCATGGGCTGACACAACTTCTTTTAACCTAATGAGTCTGCATTGATTAAAACAAATTAGCACGATTCCACTAGAGTCAAGGTAGTGGTACCTGTTTTAGGGGCTTCACAGCAGAGCTTCAAGCAATGTGAGTAATAATAAATTGCTTTATCCCATCTGAAACAAGACCTAGAAGTGCTATAACAGTTAATGCTTATATAAAACCTTAAATAATGCATATACCATTTATAAAAGTTTTATGAAAGCCTGTATTCCAGGCAGTACAGATATGTACATATCTCAAAAAAAGCCCATGTAAAAACATGCCTTAGCTGCCTGCAGCCACAGAAAAGCTCTCATCTTGTGATGCCATGCATCTGTGCACACATTTGACACAATTCTCATGATTTTGCATATCTGTGTGCACAAAAACGGCAGTATCCCTTTTTTAAAAAGTATTTGTAAATAAAAATATTTATTATATTTTTAAAATTTTAGAATGTTTATTTAAATAATTTTCTACAATTACTAAGCCATAGGAATATCAGAGCTTTTTTTTCTGCATAATACATATTTCTTGTACTTTGCCACATTGTCACTCAGATAATAAATCTACAAAACACGGTGGGCCAGAAATGGCTTGTCAGAGCTTCCCCTCCTCACAGCTTCAGACTTGGACAATTCAGACAATGGAATTGCACTGATGTTTTTAACAAAGTACTTTTCTGCAGTATAAGAGAGGGGGATAAATTATACTTTTTTTTTGGTAGTCTGAAGATAAGGAAGTTAATTTAAACTACTGAGTATGACATTTCTTGCAATATGTTCTCAAGCACAAGGGCAATCCAAGTTTTGCTGTATTGCTGTGATGTCTCTTTTACCTATTTAGAGGACAAAGGAAGAACTTGGACTCATTTGTTAATCCACAAACTTTTCAAAAATTATTTTAGTTTCATAACAGGAAGCACAGATCTCAGTTGCTATGCACAAAAATAGGGACAAAGTGGGACAGAAGAGACAAAGAAGGTCCTCTTGGCTAGGGTAATCTTGCCAGGCTAGTTTAACAGGGTTAAAATACCATCCTAGTGCAAATAAACAGGAGCACTATGGCACAGGATTTCACAAAGCATAGCCTGCAACTAACTGGACCCCAGACAAAATACACTATCATGCAGTGCTGCCCTCTCCACTGAGCCCCACTCCTATGTCTCCCCATGCATCTGATACCTATAGCCATGGTGTAGCTGGCAGAACCACCTGCTTCACAGAGGTACTGCAGCACCACTGCTCCCTGCAGTGCTCTCCCCTCCATCTCAGGCACAGATGGGAAAACAGAGCGCCTTAAATTCATCTACACATCAGAAAACTGATATACAATTGGCTCAAAATTCAAATGAAAATATAAGAACAGTGTTATTTTTTCAGATTTTTGGGTCTCATGTAGCCCAGTAACCTGTCTGCAGCAGTGATGACAAACTGACCCCTGAAGGATAGCAACAATAGGATGAACATAATTGATCTTCTCCCCTGCTGAGGCAGGACCACCCAGACCTGAGAGTAGGTAGGTACTGGCAACCTAAAGAAGTGGAGCTGAAGCCAGGAACAAATATGTGGAGAATGGTGGGACAAATGCATCAAGTACCTCGGGTTAAAACTAATGCCTAGGAAAGCTCTCATGATATTGCAAACTCAGGGCTGAAAGTGGGCTTATATCTTCGCAACTTTAAATAGAAGATGCTGATATTTCTCACTTATTTACTTACTTATGTTTACTGTGTTTAGCAATTTTACAAAACAAATTTAAGGTGATAGTATAGACCAGAAATAACCCCAAAACCACCACAGTGGCAGCAGACACAGCAGAGGATGATAATACTGCTGCAAAAATGCAATGACTCACCCCTGTGAGTCACCACTCATGTCTTTCCCTCCATTCTCCACCAACACACTGTTGCTCTGGTTTCCCTAGGGTCCTGCTGGAGGAGCACTGCTAAATACTTCACATAGTCCCCCAGGATCCCTCTGAGAGAGACTGCTGGAGAAACAGCTTGGACCTGAGAATCACTTATGGATGGGCTCATGGGTGGGCTTTGCACAGCCAGGGCCCTGGTTCTGTGGCAGAGCTAGTCTCAAGTTAGTAATTGCATGTTTAGCTTATTATGCAAGCATTTGTTCCTGCTTTTTCACAAGTACCCATTCTTCCGCTTTGTGATAGCCACTCCTTTTCTCACTGATTTCACACACCACAGGAGCACAGGTCCTGTTGCCATCAGCATTCTCCCCCTAGCCTCGCCTGCCCTGCAGCAGTGACCCTCTGCTTCCTGGGTTAGGACCTGTGTACAGCTCAAGCCATGTTTCTCCTAGATTCAAATTACTGAGATCAAAATTTCAGCAGGTTCTATTCTCAGTCAGTCTATGTGTTCATTTGTTCCAGTAACCTGCTAGGTCTTCACAGGTCTTAACAATCCCATAAGAAGATCCTTGCCTTTCTTCAGAGATGGCTTCACTTGTTCAAGCACAAACTTAGGGGCTGCTTTGGAGGGAGTTGAGGGGTTAGTGAAGGATCATGAAATGCTGTTTGGAGCCAGCAAATTGCCATTAAAGAATGCTGCCCACTTATGTAGAAAAACTGGGTGCCAACGGCTCACCAACCCTGTTATTCAAGTTCTGCAGCCTGCAGCAAAAGGCTCCTAGAATTAGCTCTCCCAATCTGGTGGTGAGACCCCTCTAATGTCTGAAATGGGTTTGCCTTGGGGTTCTTAAATACCTGCTCCATGTGATTGGGCTAATTAAAAGTTTTTAGCCAAACAAATCCCTGTTTGTGAGGGTATAAGAGCTAAGAAGATTACATGTTAGTTAAACTAGACATAATTGAGAAAACAAAGTTGCTGCTGTTAATTCTTAAAAATACTACCCCACCGTGTGCGGGTGAAATGAGTGGATAACAAAATTAATAGGTGAAACAAAAGTCTCAGATGACAAGTATATCACACCAGAAAAATTGCTTCCTTGAATTCAATATTGCACTGTAATGGGAATATATTTATTCTACATACAGATGGCAAAACCTGCTTTTGTAACAATTGGTCTTGATCTCCTGTATTCTTCTTGCAAAGGACATGTAGGTATTTTCTGTTATTCTATGGGTTTACTACTATAGCCCATCGACTAAATAAGTATATAGAAGTAGCCCCAGAAGCTGGCTAAGCACAACACAGCTCCACACTGACCAGAAAGATTGTCTGCTACTGCACTGAGGAACTGGATGAGTCTCGTTGTTGTAATGACCAGCTGGGAAGTCAGTGTCTCTCAAAAGACTTTCTACCCTGTCCTTCCAAGGGGGTCTCAGTTAAAAAGAATCAGCTTCTTTTACATTTTCATAGGAATCAGAAGTCAACTGTTCTTCCAATAGGGAACTGCTTGCAATTGCATTCCCAGTAAGAATAGGTTAGGGAAAATTGAACTTGGATCCACAGCAGATTTGTGCTGAACAAATGTTTCTTCCCTACAAAAAAACCCCACAAAACCCAGGCCATTAGGGCCTCCCGATTCCTCATTCTCCCCCTCTGCAAACAGACTCACGTCTTATGCTTGCTTAGAAATTCTTGACTTTATTCCCAGTGAAACTGTTCAGTCCAGCAGCAGCCAGCAGCCCTCTCCATCATCTGCTGCTACCTGTCATTTTGCCTTGTTTCACTCCTTCCTGGGCAGACATCCCATGGATCCCAGGTTTTTATCTTGATGGCTTCATTCTCCCCTACCAGTCTCATTCTAGAACACCTGCTAAAGCTGCTAGCACTAATTATACTTCTATTTGAATGTTTTTGCTTGGCATCATAGTAAGTATACACCTGATTTTGGAGCCTCTGAAAGAAGGCTGTTGAGCTGATCAGTGCCCATGAGGAAGGGAGAGATGCAAGAACTACCTCACAGGAGTAAGTGAAGTCAAACCATGTCAGTGAGCATTCCTGGGCGCTGGAATGGAAACCAATTGCACCTTTTAAGGTCCAGAACCACTGACACAGTTTGGACCCATGCCATTTAAATGCCACTTGTGCAAACCAGAGGTCAGATCATCACTCTCCCAGGCACAGAGGGTGAGGGTGAGCTCTGGATTGTACCTTACACACAGTGTGGGTGCAGTCATTTGGTTTTGGCAGGTGACACAGCATCCTCCTCTGGAGGCAGCCAGCCTCTGTGCCACAGAGCGATTCTGGGAGCTTTTGATTTACTAGCAGAGATATAGCTAATGGGGAACAGAGATAGAAAACCAAACTCCTTATTTAACAAGCAAAATAAAGAAATCTATTACATCTGGAAATACTGAGGCAGATGATCAAATAATTAGCACTGCAAGTTTGTACTGCCTGCAGCTAGAAGAACTGCTCTCTCTGGAAGCAGGAATGTGGTTGAGCCTGAAAAAACGTGATAAGGGATCTGCACCTAAGATTTTTGGATGGTCTGCATACGTCACAGGTAAGTTTCCACAGAGCTGAAGGAGCATTCAGGACTGCACTCCCACGGAAAAAATCCCGACTCTACCCAGCTGAGGATGGCTTGGCAAGCAAGTGCCAGTGCCACATTTTTATTCCTTTCTGAGGAGGTGTATCACAACTAAAGGTGTAGAAACAACCTCTTTTTTTTTTTTTAACACAAGTTAAACCCTGAAACAGCAAAAAGAACAATTATTTTTACTTGCTTTTCTCAACCAAATAAAAAAAAATCTATTTCAGTTTAATTTTTTCCCCACCACTTTAGAGGTTCCCTAAATTTCTACATAAAGTTCTCACAATTGAAAATTGGAAATATTTTCCCTGGAATTTTAGCTTTTATACAGATTAGTCTGCTTTGCAAACTTGACCCAAACTTGCAAATAGTTTTATTTTTACAAAATCTTCACTTTTGGTAGGTATGTAAGCTGTTTACACATATTTTTATCCTAGCTGGAATCCTGATGAGCTTGCATATTGTAAGGTAAAAAAGTATGGGTATGGATTTCTATGCTGATGTTTCATCACATGTGTGGGCTGAGGCTGGCTGTAGCTATGAAGTACGAATGCAGTATATACAGATCTTGCTGATCTAGCAGAAGTGTTAAATAACAAATCTCCTGGCTCTTTTTCAGAAGATGATTCAAGCAATCTGTAGGTTCCTAGGCTGCTGCACAAGATCACAGCCTGATCACATGTGTATGGTGGCATAAACAGATGAATAATAGCAACTTCATTTTCAGTCCCACCCATGTTTCATCTTATTTTTTTAAATCATATTACACCTACACACAATTCTTGGCTAAAATTGACCAACACAGACTACAAGAAAATCAATATGTTGTTTTCTGTATGTTTGTATTTCAGGAGGAAATAAAATCTGCGTTTCCCCTCCCTTCTCTCCTGTTTTTATTTTCAAGGAAATAAATCCGAGAAAACAAACAAACAAAGTCATTGGTTACCATGGGATTTCAGATACTAAGTCCTAACACAAGTGCAGGTAAAATTGGACTAAAATAGAAGACAGCTGACCTATTCCAAAATATTTCTGCCTGGCTTCCCCATCTGGCTGCTGTCAGCTCCAGCACATGCCATGACCTTGCCTCTGTTGAGAACTGGAAGAGTATTGGCCTTGACTTGAATGGAAGCAGGACCAAACCCTACTCAGACAGTTTCATACATTATGTGTTGGATGTGTGTACCAGCATTATGCAACGTGGTGAAAAATGAAAACTTGTAAGGCACAGAACTGGTGCACTCAAGGACATACTGTTATTTGTTTTGCAGCTTTGCCACTCTAACAGGGATTAACCACGTGCTATTGATAGCTGCCATGATAAAGTCAACCAAAACACTTCATTTTTTAACTTTCAGAACATGATCTAAACTTTTGAGGGAAATGTCTTGCTTTGCCTCAAGTTTTTATTTGAAAAAACAAAAACAAACAAACAAGCAAAACCCCTGGAAAATGTTTGCTTTTGCCTGTCTTCTCTCCTCAGTTTCCCCCTCCTTTGTCCCCCCACTAACAAGGCAGCAGATTGAATTCACCTCCCAATTCCGTTATTAATTATTTTTTCAACCAAGTGGGTAGGTATTGTAAGTCGCCAACCTTCACTTTCTGGAAATTCTTTGGTGTATTACTGCATAGCAGAGTGGTGTGACAAGGATAAAGAGATTAGAAGTAATTTCATATAACTCCTTCTATCAAAATCTGCAAAGGGCTTTTACTGGTAACTCTGAGTGTTGCTGAAATTCTTCATTAAAAACTTTCAATATATCGACAGGAAATCTCTAAGCTCTAATACACAAAGTAACCAAAACAGAGGGAGAGAAGGAATATTAAATCAAAATCTTAATAGAGAGGGAATACAAAGGAAAAAAAAACGCAGAAAACCACCCCTCTTAAGTACAACAGAAATAATGCATGTTATCTTCAGGGTGGTTGACACCAATTCAGCTTTGAAAGCCAGAAAACCACATGCTGATTTTCACCAATTTCAAGTAAGTGGGCATAACCTGTTCAGACACAGGCTCTTCCTGCTGGCCTTGGACTGCCCAGGGGGCTGTGAGCTGCTGCTTGATGGTCACTACTGCAAGCTGCCTTGGCTCACACAGAGCTCAGACTGTGTTTCCTGCTTCGTTGTACCAGCACACCTCACATACAGCCTAGAGAGGCAAAATCTGGGCAATAGATGAACTGGTCAGGTATGGCCTCTAGTATTGTCAGTGTGAGAAAGCAAGGTTGAAGCATGCAAAGAAGGAACTAAATAGGATCTGGCCAACACATCTGGGCCAGCCTACAGACCTGATAAAAAAGCTCTGGAGATGAAAAGAGGGTGGTTTGCATTCTCTATGATTGTTCTATTAAATGAAAAGAGGAACGGACAGACATTAAATGATAACGTCAGTCCCGCATATTTTGAAAAGTTACTATTGTGTTGCAAAGCAACCATCAGGGTTGCAGGGCTTCCTCAGAGCCTGTGGCCTTGCAGAGGAACAGAGGAAGTGCACATGAGCACGAGCACAGGTGAATGAAGGGGAATGTACTGCTACCACCATGGGTTAGGAGAAGAGCTTAGTTGCTTTGTCCCCTATTAGAGGTGCATACTCTTCTGGTTTTTTGGGAGGTCTTTTTTTCCTTTTGTGAATCACTCACCCATTAGTTTCCACAAACATGTTGAAACCTCTGGTTTGCTCAATGAAAGCTGTAGCAGGACCTGCTGTGTTGCAGACTGCCCATGACGGGAGTTTTTGTCCTTATCTTCAGCCATTTGCTATGTATGAGGGAGGTTGCTCTGCCTGCTTAATTTCTGACTCAATTTCAAGCTGGTTGACCAGGGTTGCCTTCCTTCTAGTATCTGTGGTACCCAATGCAATGAGCATTTCTCAGTTGTGCATTTCGTCTTTAAAAAGAGCCAAAACTTTGCCAGTACGTATTGGCTAGGAAATGTAATGCATTCAGGCTCTGATCCTGCACCTTTCTTGAGTCACCATTGCTTTTGAGATGGTTTGATGGAAGAGAAAGCAGCTCCACTGTAGAGATGTGCCTCAGCCCTGGTCTGCCTATAGGCAAAGTGCAAAACAGAAGCGCAGCCCTGTGTGGAGGGCAACCCGGAGTCCACAGTCCCATCACCTCAGTCTCTGACCAATCTCCTGTTCCTCACCTGAAAACAGCTTAACCTCAGGCAGCTATCACTTGTAAGTGTCACCCACCAGGAAAATGCACCCAACAGCACAGGGTGAATTGCTACATTTGACTTCTGCCACTTTACAGGCCACTTTAATAAACAGATCGCTAGAAGAAATGCACTGTGGTGGCCAGAACCATGCAGAACATATTCCTTAAGCAAGGAAATGTCTAACCCTAGTACACCTAGCATGGGTAATATCCCAGTCCTCAGCATGCTCCTCACTGTTTGTCTTCCTAATGTCTCCCTTCTTTACCCCCGTCTTTTCCTATCATGCAGAGAACACCAGCCCCATTTATGTTTTCAGCTGTTTCTACAGCTGCAATGCATCAGTGAAAGAGGCTTCCCCTGCAAGGTTTTGGTCACCTGTCCTGTTTGATCTCCAGCTGAGCAGCAGGGATGTGTGTGGGACCACTGCACCTTCAAACCAGCCCCAAAGCCAGCACAGTTCAGACTGTGAGTGACTCCCACCCATGAGAAGCCACAGTTCGTTCCTCCTTTTACCCCACGAATGTGCAGGGATGGGGATAAAACACAGAAAGGGGCCATGGCACAGAAATGACAGCCCAAGATCCCACCTTCCTAGCCCAATACCTAACCAGCTGCTGGTGATGAGGATGTCTCTGCTTGTGGGCTCTCCTCCTGGCCCCACAGATCCCTGACTATGTAGTGGCAGGGGGCTGGCATCTCCCTGCCCCAGCCATTTATTTCTGGTGTACCCCAACACAGCTCTACAGCCCAGAGGGACAAAAGTATCACAGGGGTTTCCTTGGGTACCCTCCAACCTGACAAGTGGTACCATTGCCCTCTCTCCCATGTTTCACCAAGTGAAGGTGCCAGCCTGGGTCTGGGTGTATCTTGCAGACGTGTGCATGGGGGAGTGCAATGTGCTGCTCCCGTGGAGCGCCTCTTACTTGGAATGTGGGTGCTGCAAATTTGATCTCACACTGCTCTGGACCCTAATGGAAGACAGTGGCCTCCTCTGCTTGCCATGCAGTAGAGAGGGTGGCTTTGCTCCTGCAGAAAAGCTGGGCTCAGACACCAAAAGTGGCTGCTGTCCCTACCATTCTGCCAGAGACAACAGAAATGACAGCACCTGATGCATTGCAGGAAAAGGGAACCCACAGCTAAGACAAAGAAAGAGGCTCTTGATTATAGGTTTCTGCCTTTGGTCTGCACATGGATCCTGTGTATCGCTGGCCAAGTAATTTAAACCAGGCTTTGTACAAATGGTGACCCGTGGCATGTTCCTTGTTTTCAGATTGGGAACATTTTCTGGACTGCAGTTTACTTGCAGGAGCAATGAGAACTTAGAGCTGCAAGGAAACTGTTTGGGAAATACATTTTGAAAATGTGGATCTTAAGCAAAACTAAGATTTCTGGAAAGTACAGTCATGAGGCAAGCAGTATGACTGACTTATACTTTTAGCTGAAGTGCAGATACAAGAAAAGGAGACAATTTGTTTTGCTTCAAGGCAAACATTTAACTTCTGAATTCTTTACCCCATTTCTGTTGTTAAATTTGGTGATATTTTTTAAATGAAATTTCACTCTAAAGCAAAAAAAAGTGATTACATAATTTTGAAAACATGAAAATAACACTTCAACTTATTTGTGTACATGTATTTCTGATTATCTCTTACCTTGACATAAGTATATAGCTAGAGCTTCTTTACCCTTAAGTACACTGTTCAGTGAAGATGACCTTTAACTAAGCAAGTTCATCTGTGCCTGGCCCTGGCATTCTAAGCTGCAAAATCAAAACTATGGCAAACTTCTTAATGTAAATCTTATGTCCCTATTTTTTAGTAAATAAATATCAAATATTTGTTATGCAGATTATCTCATTATTGTTTGTAAGTATTTAAGTGTTATAGCAATGAGCACCACTAAAAAGCCAAAGAGTAAGTCTCTCTTCACAGCAAGGGAATTCAAGAGCATGAATCATTTACATCCCAAATAGCTGAATTAAAAAAAAAAAGTTAAATATCTAAAGTTCATTGTCCAGCCTCATTTTTATGGATGGCATATGGCAAGGCTCCTTCAAGAAACCTCATCAGCACTGAGTGTGTGAAAAAACCAGAATCATACTATAATAATATATATAACAGAAGGCAAACTAGGATTGTGCAGATATCTGGCACTTCGTATTTTTTATAAGTAGGATATATCTCTGCATGGTTTCCTAAGCTTCCCTGTATTTTTTTTTTATACAAACTGAAACCCAACCCCAAATTCCATCATGAGACATCCTACTGATGTGTGTGTCACCAGAGGGGTAGCACATGATATTTACTGCTTGGACTTCTGTTTCACAAAGGAACAGTAAATGACAAAAGCAGGGCAGGCAGAAAGAGGGGAGAGGCAGGAATGGGGGACCCTTTGCAGCTTCTTGCAGGAAAGTTGGAGTGGTGAAAACCCTTGGATTCACATTCTGAAGTACTCTGGCTTGGGCTGCATCATCTCCTTGGATGACTTGCCCTTTCTTCTGCTCCTGCCCTTGTCCAACAGCAGTGCCTCAAACTCCCATATTTCCTTTCTCCTGTCACTAGCCCTGAGAACCCCTGCCTGGCTAGCTCTGAGTGCAGCCCCCCATGTCAAACCTTGCTCTCAAATGCACTGTCTCCCTGCCCAGCCACCACTTCTCAGTCATTTGTGTTTGAGTTATCAAATCTGCTTCTCCATCAGATTTCTGACTCTTCATCAGCTTTTCAAGGTAGACAGTGGTCTTCCCTCTCCTGCCTTTTTGTCTCATTCTCTTTCTTCCCTTCCTACTAGGTTCAGCCTATTCTTTAGGAGCCCCACACCCAGAACCTGTTTCTTTGCTGTCTTTATCTTTAGATGCCCTATAGACTGCTCTTGAACTCAGGGAAGAGAGCCCAGCAGGCTCATGCTAGAACTTTGAGTCAAGTTTTTCAGAGCATCGGCTGTGTCAACAGTGGGTTGGAACTTAAAAGCTGAAGTTTCCACTAAACACATGGAAGCTCTGTTTTCAAAGGTCTATATCCTGCTTTGACCCCTGCTCAAGAGCCACTTCCCTGCTTGAGGTCAAGAACTTTGGAAACCTTAGGAAGAAGTTGCAAAATTTTGAAAAAAAGCAAATTCTCTAGCTTTGATTTTCAGAAATTGTCAAATAATTTTAGGCTAAGTGACTCTTGGGTCTCTATAAAGGTAAATGCAGAAAAATTTACAAGTCTCAGGTATCTTGCCACACAGTGCAAAGCTTTGCAAGTAAAAATAATCTCCTAATAGAAAATGCAGGACATCCTTATTAACCAGAGTGGCTCTTTCTTCTTCCTTTTACATCTGCTTGTACAATGGAAACTTTTGGATGCTAAACTGTCATGCACTTGGAGCAATTACAGTCCCAGATCTCTGTAGGTGATATTGTGTGGACTACTTAATGTCTGGAGTGGGCTGCAACAGTTGTGTCTATTTATCAACACTAAAGCTACAGGCACTTTAGCAATACATTTCAAACTGCTTTTCCAAAACCAGTGTTCTGAAGCAGAAACCTGAGACTTGTCCCACCAGCATCCTGGGGACTCCTGGCTTTCCCCTGTCCCTGGAGTTTCACAGCAAGTGTTGCTCACTGCTCTATCAACAGGACCTTGCTGTCACATCACAGGGACACAGCTGGATCGTGACATGCAGCCTGCTGGCAGTTCCCCATCCCTTGACAGCTTGTGCCATTGCAGTGCTTCACAGAGTCCCCCTCATCCCAGGGCTGTGGGACTGAAGGAAGGGGAGCTGAGGCAAGGAGCCCAGAGGCTGCCAGAGATTCAAGTTAGATGTCCAGCTGTGAGTGGCACATTCCCTCATCCTTCCCCAGGACTCCCACAGAACAATGGCCCAACCCTACCAAAATGAAGGCATAAGCAAAACACAGAAAAATCGCTGAGATTTACTGAAGTTCCCCACAGATTTGCCATAGCAGACCTCCCAACCCGGTGGGATATGCCAACAGAGACACAAAATAGATGTCCACAGAAACCACTTGACTGCACCATTGTTAACTCATGCATGTCATTTTCTATGGCAAGGCAGGGACATGAACCCAAGTTTCCTAAGCTTTATATTGGTGCTTTTCCTGCAAAACCAGTCATTCATATACTTTTTGCTTCTTGCCTGGCTTGTTCTACACTTTGTTGCACATATGCATACAATAATACGTGTGAACTCAGAAGAAACCTTTATTTAATAGTGGCTGGCATTTGCAGGCGCTTTAAGAATACAATGATTTTGGCACTGGTTACTTTCCAGGTAAGGATTAACAGACCACCACTTGATGTTCTTTGTTTGAAAAAAGGCCACATTTCAAAGTGGTGGCAGATTTTAGACTTTTTTTTTTCAGAAAGATTTGCTGGTTTGGAAATAGGGAAGCACAGCAAGGATTGCAACACAAAACAGATAAGATTAGATGAAGAGGAAACGTGATATAGTGGTTTGGATCTACAGAAGGACCAACAAAATTATGGCCATCTCACACTCTTCATGTTACCGTGCTTGATTTAGAAGACACAAAAGCAGTGTCCCCTCATCAGAGCTCAGGCAGAAGCTAAGCCCTTTCTGTGTCTTGGTATTGTGGCTGAAACTCACATTCAAACAGTTGAAAAGCAGTGAAGAGGAAAGTCTGGTTCATCCACCTTGCCTGTCATTCAAAGCTCCTGATGTTGGCCAGAAGGGGGTTCCCCTTTTTACTTTTCCATGATTCCAACATCTCTACATCCAGATGTCTAATGTTTGCAGAGATGTGGAGTGGGTGGTCTGTGGAGCACCAGGGCACACACAAACCAGTTCAGAGCACGTATCCTGCACCAGGACCCCTGGCCACAGTACACACAGACTGACTCACACAGAGCACACAGAGAGCATGGAGGCCCCAGAAGCTGGCACTGGTGACAGAAGGAAAAGGTGAACCTCTGAAGATGGGGAAGCAGTGAACCAGCTTTGAACACAGAGCCGCGAAACAAACGTGCATAACAACAACAACAGCTAGCAAGCTTATCTAATCCTCTTTGCACCAACCTCAGCTCTGCAAAGGGTTTGTCCAACCCACTTGTGGGTATTCCTAGGGCACAGGGGACAGATAACCTTGTATCTACTCTGTGGTAACACAATCACAGCTCCCAAACTGCAGCAGGATCCTTTTTGATTACTTTTGGAGTACAACAAAAAAAAGAACATACAGTTGCCTATATATTAAAAACCTGAAGGTGCTTTCAAAGATACTATAACCTTACACCCCAGCTTACAAACTCCCTGTTCAGTCCATGTCTTGTGTACTGGCATCATGCACTGAGAGTTGAGGTCTTTAACTAATTTTCACTACTAGCAGTATGAAGCTTTATTGAGAACTTTACCTTCTAAGCTTACAGATACATGGCATTTTCCATAAAATTAAGTTTCTTACACTGTGCATGGGTAAGTAGACCTCATTGTCAGCAATTTTGCTTAAATTTCCTTTGGAGAACACATATTTTTTAGACAACATATTTATTTGGGAAAAAAACCCCTGTTGTATCTGTTGGAAAATGCAGAGGTAGAGATGCTTCATACTTCACCTCTTTTATATATGTAGTATATCCTTTAACAACTCGTCTCTTGTGGCACTCCTCAAGTGTGCATTTCTGGTATACAGGAGAAGAAAAAAAAAATATGACACAGTGGGTAAGATAATCCCATAAGTTAGCTCCCTAAAACAGAGATAAAGATGGTAACTAACAGTGCTTTAGGAATTAAAAATCCAGCACTGACATTGATTTGTATTGATACCTATAGTGCATGTGCTGTTTATATATGTGTGGATAAATATACAATATAAAAAAATATTTTCCTTTTAAAAACAAACAACCCAAAACCTCAGTGATCTACAGAAGGAAATGCAGGACTTGACTGAAGTTTCAGTCTCCTTGGGACAGTCAATGGGATGGACACCACGACCTGCTCCCAGCAGCCCTACAGCCCAGGGACTAGCAGGATGACTGGTAATGCCTCCCAAATTCTTGATGTTTTTTAATGGTGCCTCTCTTCCTACTGGCACACCACCGTGAACCCATCTCTGGGAGATGACAGGAATCAAAAAGCCACCTTTGGAACTCCAGATAATGCTGTAGATAGAGGAGAGGAAAAAAAGCCCTGAAACTTCTGTAAGCAAAAATGTTTGCCCTGGCTTTTTCTCACTCTGATGTGAAAGCCAACAGACAAGGCCACTAGTGCCTTCAGTTTAGCAATACTTGATATATTTACTCAGGACTTCTGGCAGTTCATTCCACATTCCTCAGGCCTGTAGGTTTTATACAGTGCCCTATATATCAACCAGACAGTGTACCTGATAAACTTTCCCTGAGGCAGGTGGCCATGGGAATGGCCAGGAATTTGTGCAGGAATTTGCAGGGGAATTTTCTTACTTAGACTCATAAGGTTAACAAGCATTAAAAAATAAATTGCCAGATGGTATTGCTGCTTACCAAAATGTAAGCTTGCAGACAACTCCCTGCAGAAAACCAGGGCTTTCCAAAAGAAATAAAGTGACCATGAGAAGACATATTCTCAGCACCTCCAGCAAGGACCTACAAATACCTGTGGTTAAACACAGGTCAGAGAACATCTATATTAAAATGTCAGGGAGGGCTCCTGGCTGGCAAGGCAGAGCGGAGCAGAACAATACAGACACGCATGTGTTCAGGAGTTGTTGCCTGTCTCAAACCCTGTTCCCACTGATCATACACTGCAGGAGGCAGGGCACTGTGCTAACATCCCAGATACCTCTTGCCAACCCTGTGGTGCTTAGAAAGATTTATTCTCCACGCATACAGTCTGACTTGTGACTCACATAGGTAAGTCAAGACTTGGGACTTCAATTTGTGGAAGAAGCACATAAAAGCCTTTATGTTTATTGTTGCTCAATACAATTATCCTCTATGTAAATCACATTTTTTTTTCCTTCCATGCAGGACAACTGTGGCCTGCCAGGTTGAAGCTTGCTTCTGGGCTCTGAGGTTGTGCAGTGCTGCTGGGTACATCTGCAGCTACCTTTGGCCTGGGTGCTTAGGGTGAGCAGACAACTTTGTCAGTAGCATCTACTCATCCCATTTACTTTGTAAACACTGGCTAAGACACTACAAATGGCAGCAACAGCAAGAACATTCAGATCTCCTTGACCCAGCTAGAGGCACCTCCACATTCACCAAATGTGTGCATTCACTGAGTCAGATGGGTTGTGTCTTTTCTTGCCTGCTTCATGAGGCCAAGAAGCCAAAGGCAGAATCCATCTTCAAGAGCCACAGAATGTACTGCAGTCCCAACAGTTTGAATACAATTGCCAGTTAAGTCTAGGTCTGCTTACAACTTTACCTGTGACTATGCTCTGGTGAGCTTCAGGTAGTGAATTAGTGCTGCCTTTAATGAAAATGCTAATTACAGTGAAATGCTTCCTATGAGACTAACACTCACATTAGCATGTGGATAGTAGTGTATGAACTCCGGTGAAATTTCAGCATACACAGTCAACAGAAATTTTACTGCCAGAAATATGGCCTTAAGTCATGGTAACAATGTTAATATTTAATTGAGGTGAGTTGAACGTGCTCTTTTGCTCAAAAACATCTAGAGGACATGTCCCTGCATGCATGATCGTGTTTGACTCTATCTAGCCTTTCATGCTTTTTTCCCCTCTCTGGTTCTTCCTCCCTCCCCAGCCATAGGAGCTCCCACAGTTGCGCCGTACTTACTGCTCAGACCTCATACCCTCTTGTCACCTCAGCACAACTTCCAGCTTTAAAGACCTGTTAGCCACAGCCTCTTCATAATTCTGCCCTTACAGGTCCTGAAATCTTGAGCACAGCTTTCAAACCCTAATGAAGCACCTCTGTCTCAGCTTTTCCCTGACTGAAATTAGACTCAGTGAGCTGACCTTTTCCTCCCCTGTCTTCACATTCCTTCTCCTCCTCCTCCTCCTCCTCCTCCTCTTTCCAAGGACTGCTCATTTCTCATTTTCTCCCTTCTCTTCTCTTCCCAGCCCTGCAAATGCCTCCTCTTCACCCAAGACCATCACCTTCCTCCTTGGGTTTGATTCCCCATTTTTCTCTTCTTATTGTTACTGATTTATGCTGATGACCCATATCATCCTCTTTATCACACTGTGTCCATTTTACCAATTCTGTTCCTCTGCTGCCCCGATCCTTTTCTTTTCCTCATTAAAAAACACTGTTTATTTGCACTGTCCAGAGGCTATCTACTGCTGAGTTTTTCCTTCTCTAAACTACAAGTGGTCTCATTCAGCATCACCCATTATCCTCCTCCATTATGTCCACCATTCAGCCTTTTTGCAATTTCTGCTCCATCAACCCTCATAACTTCTCTTTTGCTTTTAGCCCTTATCTCTATACCAAGTTAAATTACAGAATTCTCCCTGCATTTTAACTTCCTTCAATTTTCTTCCCCATAATATCCAGACAAACCAACACTCCTCAGTTCTTTCTTCTGCTAGAAAGGTTGAAAGACTGTCTGCTGAAAGCCCAGCTATCACTTACACTTATATGTGGATAAAGCAGAGTTTCTAATACTGCCCCTCTCTCAAGGAATATCCAAAGTCTCTTTTCTTTCCTTTCCACAGTGACCATTACTGCTCTGTTTGCAAGCAGGGAACAATTTTTATTTGAGCAGCCTTTCTTTCAAGGTACAGCTAAGACCTGTTGATGCTTTCTGCACGCATGTCAAAGACATTGGCTATTCTATCTGCCCTCGAAACAAACCCTTTCCTGGAGTCTCACCCTCACATTAGCTCATTAATGGTAACATTCCTTTTTGCTCTTTCATAATTTGATCCATTGTTGATCTGCAACCTTGATCCACTGTTTATTCTTCCAAATATTACTTCAAGAGTCATTTTCATAGCTTTGAATGTGCAACTTATTTTAGGTGCTCCTGTTGATCCTCTATCCATCTTCTAATAAATAAAATAAAAGTTGTCCTTACACACAATACTAGCTCAGGCAGGCAGACAGAGCTGAATAGCACAAACAGATGTCTTTTGCAGCTTATGTACACCCACTATATGCTTCCAATCATATGCCCTTCTGTTTTCCTTCATAATTCCTCACTGGGACTATCTCCCTGATCACAACTGCAGAGGAACTTTGCTCACCTCTCCTAAATTCCTTCTAAAATCTCTCCCTTGCTGCTGAGATTGTACAACAGCAGCCAGTCTGTTGACATGCTGTTCTGGCTATGTACCCAGTTGACCCCTCACCATTTCCTTGTGCTCCACCTGCATCTATCCCATCTCTTGCCTCTCACCAGCTATTTTGTGCATAAACCCCACATGGCAGTGACAGCCCTTCCGCTCCGCCTGTATGAGCAGGTCCACACACACTGCAGAAACACCCAGGTCAGGAATCCCAGGTCTGTGACACAGCAATCATAAATGACATCTTGAATGTTACTGGGAGCTCAGCTTGCTGAAACTCAGCCTACACCCTGACTTGTGGTAGAGCTTACTAAGTTTCTCTGATAAAAGACAAAAAGGCAGAAGCAGTATTTCAGTTTATTTCTAAGGCACAACTCCAGCCTATCCACTGGGTACTCAAAAGGCCAAAACATGAGTGCAAACTCTGAGCTGACATCATTTGGGGTGTTGCTTCTCCAGAGTAAACCTCCCAATGGCTCTCACACTGGCAAATAGGATAGAAAGCCTCTCAGTTGTTAGTGGCTGGTGAAGATCTTCCCCTTTGGAAATATATGAAAGTTACTGTTGTCACATTATTGTTGGTTGAGGATTCTCATGCCTCTGTAGTTTCTTTCCATCTCACAGAAAATAAGCCCATCTGTGCTGACTTGGTCTCAGCTTTATTACCTATCTAAGCAAAAGATAACATCCAGATTTTAAGCATATTTTGTAAAACACACTTTTAAAATATCAGAAACCTATTTCTTCTTTTCAAATAAAATCTTACTTGGGATCAGGGCAAATGAAAGCCTGGAAGGGACAAAAATGCCCTCAAGTATCAGGTAGTCAGCTTTACAGTTACTAAAAAGTTGCTTTCCTCTGTTGAGTTTACTGTGTCACCAAAGCCCTACCAGCCATAGCTATACAAAGCCTACATTGTTTCAGCAAGGCTACTGAGATGTTCCTGATCTTGGCAAGAGCTAGGTGTACCCAGAAGCATTTTATTGAAAAAAACCTACTACAGCAGAAAGAAATATTATTTTAGGCCTCATACTGGAAAGATAAAGGTCAGAGTCCTTCCCTCTGCTAAGGGAGCAGAAAAAAATACCCTGTTCATGGGATCCATTTTACAAACTTGAAAATTGCACCTAAAAATCCCCTTATGAAACAAATTTCAAAGTGACTATAATATAAGGAGGTTGTTAAGTTGGTTTAAGTCATCAGTAATTTGGAGATATCAACTTCATGACAAAAAAGACAGCTACATACAGCCATATACAGGCATGGAGGTAGTCTCTCTAAAGTTAATTTTTTAGATATGTTTCCTTGCTACAAAGCAAACCTGATCTTTATGTTCATCATTGATTTCTTTTTTCAACAGAAGCAGGTTCTGGCAATGCTTCTTCACAAAGAACACATATTTGTCCCTACTAAATTTCTCAGTAAATTAGAGCAATATTGATTCAGAAAACTACACATAAGTGATCAGGGCCATTTGAATGAAAAAGTGAAGATTACATTTTTGTTTCATCCATAAATGTGGTGTAACACCTGCTGCAGTTTGTCACCCTAGCAGTGCTGTAGGCTCCTATGGTAACCCAACAGGTACTCTCACATCACTCCAGGGTAACCCCTGGTCTTCTCTAGCTCACAGCTTACAAAGAAAAGGCTGTAGCATTTCACAGAGTGGTAGCAAAGTGAGGGGCTCTGCCATGTGGAGGAAGCCAAGACTCCAAAATGTAAGAAGCTGCAAAACCAGACCCCAGTGCCAGGGATAGCTCTGCTGAAGCCATCCAGGTGAGGGCCACACAAGATCAAGGGTTCAGATCAAATGACATAGAAACAGTATTCCCTGAAGGCTCTGCAACCTCTGCTGCTTATATTAAATATTTTTATTACAATGCTTTTGACTTAAAAAAAATCTGTTGTATTGAAGACAGCACTCTTTTATTTTCTAAAACTTCAGTCGAAGGTTTTGCATCCTCAGCTGCAACAGGGACACTCAGAAATTATTAGCAACCCTATTTACATGCCAACCAACTCCAAATATTTCCCTAACAGCACTTAGAGCCCGGAGTCTGTGTCTCAGAAGAGGTCCTACCCCAAAAGCAGAAGAGGGAGCTGGGGTCCCCGCGGGCTATGAGGTGGGGCGGGAGCAGCTGCTCTCAGCTCTCGGCAGGATGCACAGCTTTCAAACAAGCCAGGAGAACAACCTCTCTCTGGAAGGGAATATGCAGGGGAGCGGCGGGAGAGAGAACGAATGTCTGAAAAGAGTGTTTGCCTCTTGGTTTATATCGCAGACAGCAGTCTGTTAGCTTTAGCTTCGAGCCAGCCGGACAGCAAGCAGCGGCCCATCCCTGGCGTTATCTCCCCCTCTCCGAGAGCTCACGCTGCCTTCCAGCTCCATACCAGCCTGCGCTTAACACCACGGGCGACCTCTGGCCCCCGGGCCTGGCACCTGCGCGGGCCGCGCCGCCGCCCTGCGCAACGCGCCCCGCTCGCATCATGTGAGCTCGGCCCGACTGCTGGAGAATAATTGCAGGCTTGTCCAAATTACCGCTTGCAAAGTCTGGGAGGCACATAAGGGCACCGATACTCAGCTTGCGCTAGCCTCAGGCGGTTCATTTCAGCCCCGTCTAATGCTCCTGCCTCCTGCCAGGTCAGCCCAGTTGAGCCGATAAAATTTAGTAGGGATTTTGCGACCTGTAAGGTCCCAGCCCATCTTTAACCATTATGATAGATTTGCTTTAGATCAAAGTTTTATTTCAAATTCCTAGGAAGAAATGAGCTGTGTAGCCTTACCTCTAAAAAAAAATTAAAATCTGCTATTTCTTTTAACATGAATAAGGAGACACTAGTATTTCTCATCTAATCACACATACCTCAGCATGAGAATGTTTGACCTCCTGACGGATACATGTATTTTAAATGGTCTTTAGAAACTTTTCTCAGATAAGATCCCATTCTTATGTTAATGTCTATAACAGATTGGCAGACAGCAGACTCGGAGCCCTCTTGTCGCCTCCCTGTCACTTGTGTCATGGCTCTGCGGTCTGTACAAACTACAGCATTTTAAGCGTTCAAAAAGAAAAAACAGCCATAAAACAAAACACATCTTCCAAAATTCACTTCAAACACATCAGGCAAGTCATGTTACGCTTTTTCTTTGACATGGAGAAACACGTATTTCAAATTAAAACGCACAGATCTGCAAATCACTTCTCAATCTCCTTGTTTAGTGCCTGCCTCTGCCTCTCATCTGTCATCTTGCTTCAGAATCACCAGAAATCTGTCAGTCGGAATCACCAAAACTCCGCTGAAAAGCTCTGCAGTCCTGTCAATTTGCCTTTCCCGCCGTAAAAATATTTTTAAAATGTATTTTCTGAGTAAACTTTTGGTCGCTTACATTGTCAACCCAATCACAGAAGAGTAAGTACAATCCAATCCTCAGCTGAGGACGAAGGAAGCTCAGAGCAAACCGAAAAGCGACGGTACCTACCTGGAGCCCACCTCAGCGCCCAGCACCATTCGCAGACACGACAACGTTTTGGGGCAGCGACCTTAATGCATTGTCCTTCCTACCGCGCTGCTAAATCAGAGTTGAGCAACTCCTTGCACTGCTGCTTGGAGCAACAGCTCTCCTAGTCTTAACCCCTTCTCTTGGCTCTTCGCCTCTTTGCTATTTTTTTTTTTACAGAGTTTTTCAGCACTAAAACTTGCAATTAGTACCAGCTAAGCCAAAGCCCCTGCTCGCCCCTGCCCTAAGCCGCACATTCCAGGGCGCTGAGCGGGGCGCTGAACTCTTTGTCGGCACCGCGCAGCTCTTCCACCCCCAGACCCGGCTTTCTGCCTCCAAACTCGATAAGGCTGCAGGAGCTCAGGAACATGCACTGAAACTCGGACAGGGGAAAAATTGGTCTCTAATCTCCAGCCTGGGTGGTTTTTATTATCCTCCTCCCCCCCTCCTCTCTTTCTCTCCACACTCACAGTAGCAAGGTTGTCTCTGGACTACTCCCTGCCTTAAACTCACCAAACCAGATTTTTACTCCCAACACCTTCCCGTAAATCTGAACTGAAATTTTACCCTGCTTGCTGAGTTCTGGCTGGCTAAGGGCCAGCCAGCATTCCTGTTGTTTTAAGAGGGCAGATTAAAACAAAATAAAACAAACAAACCCCCCCAACCCCAAAAAAACCACCACCAGCAACTCCTCCAAACAAACAAACAAAACCCCCAAACACAAGAACAGAAACAAAAATAAAAACCAAAAATCCTGAAAAAAACCCCAACAAAACCAAACGAAAACAAATAAAAAGAAAGGAGGAAAAAAAATCAAAAACAGAAGAAAACTTCGAGAGATGCAAGGGCTGGAAGAAAGCAAACTTTTAGAGCAGCTTTATTAAAAATACTGTGTGAGGGAGTGATGTGCATTTATCTCTAAAGGGCTAAAACAGTTTGTTTGTCTTTTTTTGGCAGTGTCAGTCATGAGAAAATACACTTTTCAGCCATCTGCCTCCTTCAGGTGGATGGATATTTGAAAAGAAAATAAACCTCTGGTACTCACCTGAAGGACAGCAGCAGGCATCAGCAAAGCAGGGAGAGGAGCCTGCACCTTGATCCAGTTACCCCAAGGTTTGCCTGATCCAGTTATCCCAAGGCAGCGGTAATGCTGGTTTAAGAAGTGCCACATTTTACACTTTTCTGACCTAAAGTTACATGTGGTTTCTAGAAAAGGAACAAAAGAGAAACCAGTTTATATAGACAAAAAAAACCAACAACCAAGCCTTCTTTTAAACACAGTGTGATCCATCTGACCGTTGTCTGGAGTGTTTAAAGAAACAATGAAGCAAGACTGCAAACATTCTTACCCCCTTTTACCTTACCTGTCTGTGCCTGGCTATGGGCTTTGATGTATCGAAACAAAGCACAAGACCTGTTTATAGTAAATTAAACCAACCAAAAGAGAGATCTAATTCAGACTTGTGACTAAACAAACTGGAACAGGAAGCACACACCAGCAGATTTTTTTTTAAAGTAGTAATTCCTGCTAGCATTGTCATGAAACAGGAAAAAAAAGCCTTCTCTCTTCAATCACTTTTGTTTAAATGCAGGAGTTTTTGTTGTTGCTTGAAGTTTTTTTGTGTTTGTTTTGTTTTTCTCTGGAGAGCAAAAACACGACCAACCAACCAAAATCCCCAAACAAACAAGCAATGTTCCATCATGTATATGCAAATATTTCACAGAGTAATGTTTACCACTAGTGGTGATCTGGAGATATTATTCATCTATTTGTTCCCTCGTGTAGGTAATTTGTGCAACTGATTAGTATCATGACCCTTACCCCAATTTACATTGGTAATTGATGAGTAGACAGAGGATCTTCATCTAGAATAACTGGACAGTTCAAGCCCCCAGCAGTGGATTAGAAGCCTTGCAAGCGAAATCTTTAAAGAATAAATAATATTTGAGCTCAAAAATAGTGAAAGAAATTGATTTCCATAATTCTTCCTAATGTTAAAAATAATTATTTTTATTCTTAATTAATTCTTAGCAATTCTTAATTAAGAATTCTTCTTAATTTTTGAAATATTTGTTTAGAGCTGGGTACCTGCTATGCTGCTTTTTTTCAGTGATATTACCTATGATTTTTGAAAGCAGTTTGTTCTTCTAAGCAATAATTTTTCTAATTGTATTCTTTTTCAAGTATAGAAAAATCTCACAGGTTTTACCTGAGCAAATCCACATTCACTCCCTAAGAAAGTTTTGCTGCAGGCAGAAACCAATGAATCAAACTACTATTGGTATAATATGCAAAGCTCACAGTTAAATGTTGCAAAGTTCAAGTTAACAGTGTGTTCTCTCCAAACTATCACAATTCAAAAGTTGATAAAAGCATGTGATTCCAGTTTTAGTAAATGAATCAAGAATAAAAAAAATCCTTCAGAACTTACCTGCATTAATGAGCAAATAATCATGGGGAAAATTTTCGTAAAATACTTGAATTAAAATGGGAGTTCAGCATTAGCAGCAAACATCATGCAGTTAAATTCTTTAAGAAAAAATAGTCCAGAATAGTGAATTATGAGTGGCTTAGTGGTATAAAAAACTCTTAAGTATTTTATAGTACTCTTCCTTAAAATCATGACCCATTTGCCCACAGGAAGGCTTTCCCATAGTGTCTTCATCTGATAAGTTTGCCAATAAAGTTCTCAGGCAATCCATCTCAAGCAGAGAGAACCTGTGCTCCATTTGCTCCATTTAGAGGAGTGAACTGGCATACCTGGCAGAAGATGTTCCTTGCCAACATGTACAGACTACTTCTAAATGAGTTTCTCTGTAATGTAATGAATAGTACAGAAAATGGAAAGACAAGTGCATTGTCCTGCATGTCCAGAACACAGGTATACTACCAAAAGCCATGGTTGCACCAGTGTGGTAAAGTCAACTACTTTAAGGTATGCTGCTAAAAGTGTGGCTCTGCCTGTTCTAGTGACTCTTCACATGTGCTTGTGGGTCTTACCTCTGAAAGCCAGTTCACGCCTTTCTGGTGCAGGATGCAAACAGGTTTCCTTGGAAGATACCAAAGATAGTTGGACTTTCTTCATAGTTCAGTTCAGCTGCAGGTGAAGTGTGTGACAGAACTAGGGGTGTCTAGTTAAAGCTAATGCCTGGCAGTAGCTCAGCCAGCAATTAAGCTACTCCTTATTGCTCACCATCTGTGTGAGGACACACTTTCCATGGACCCAGGTGAGACTACAATGTACCACATCTGTCTGCATACTCCTGCAGGCGTAGGGATGATCATGACACATCTGCTTGCAACCATTTAATGGACTTCCAAACTTTGGTGAGGAAAGCAATTTTTACATTTCTTATCTGACAGCAAAACAATAGTGCAAAACCTCTACAATTTATTGCTTGTGCTTTAATCAGATTCACAGATTCCAGATCAAATAGCAGGTGATGTTGCTGGGTTGTTCCTTAAGTGCACTTTCTCAGCAAAAATGACAGTAGCAATTCAGAAAAGTCTCTTCTTGACTACTAAATTCTGAATCTGCCACAAGCTGAGATGGGATGAAAGCAGCCTCAACAATCAGTTGTAGAAATTGTTGTAATTGAGGTTTCAGGTGACCTAAAATTAAACATTAGATCTAACTGATATAATGGCGATCTGAGACATTTTTGACACAATAATTGTTTTTCTCCCTCTTGTCCCAGTTGTCCAGCTCACAAAGTGTTTTGAGGGGTTTTGAGCTCCCTATATATATAGGAAGGAATGAGTGACCCACATGTAATTTGCTGCAGCAACTTCCAGTCTGTAGGTTAGAATGAAAGAGCAGTCACAACTCTCCAACATGGAAAAGAGATTTCCTGTTTCTCTGCCAAGCCATGGTAGGGTTTCTGACCAAAAGAATGAATTTAATGAGTTCATAGCAAAGCAAATTAAGCTAAGTGCAGCATGATTAGGCCATGAACACTAATCTTTAAAGGCAATAGTATTTGATTAAGGCAGGTGTCCTCCAAAAGTGATC
The DNA here is from genome assembly GCA_013399455.1 of Anthoscopus minutus. Classification (NCBI taxonomy): domain Eukaryota; kingdom Metazoa; phylum Chordata; class Aves; order Passeriformes; family Paridae; genus Anthoscopus; species Anthoscopus minutus. The sequence continues at coordinate 112,003 of VWYI01030892.1, read as the reverse complement.
TTAAAATTGCAATAAAAAGTGTTGGGGATTTGGGTTTTTTTTGGAGAGCTGTATCTCCTGGACTGCAATTTTTCCTTCTGATCATGGCTTACTGTATTATCAGTTATGTTAAACACCTATTGTAGAGCTGATCACTTCTGCCCAATAGCTGACTTTACTGCATCAAGGAAACTGCACATTGAAAGTTTTGTGACTGCACTTCATTAAGGAGATTATGACAAAACTTTTTTCCCCCTCTCTCTAATTGGGAAACTATGAAAAAGTGAGAGTATGTTACTCAAGAATGAATTTCTAATAATCAGAAAAGTAATTGGAGATGTAGAACACTTGTTACCTTTGTCAAAAATTCAAAAGCCTCTATTTCAACTCTGCATTTTGTTTAAGTTTTCTAACATAGAATGTTTCCTACTAGTGGTTAAACATTTGAATATAGTTCTGTAATCAAAGAGTCTGTAAATAAGTCTGTAATCATGCAGCATTTGATTTTTTCCCAGTTAAAGTTGAAGCTTGGAGAGTGAGCATTTCTGATAGTGGTCTGTGAAATCATGTCCCTTCCTATGTAAAAGATCTCAATATGCTTAGTCTGTAACACAGCACCTTCTTCCTCAGAAAGGTCTTGTTGTCTTTGTGATACTTCCATGCAGACTGTTTGCACCTCTGTCACTGTGGCCCCCCCATAATCTCCTCCCAGTCTGTACCTCCTGCTTTCCTACTTGGTGATTTGACCATCCTAGCCCTCTCAACATCTCCTTCCTATATACACATTTCAGATCCAGTCTTTCATTTACACTCTTCATTTCTCAGCCCTTCTCATTCATGTCTCCATCTCAGAACCTTGCTTTTGCCTTTCCACAACTCCAGCAGCACCAGCCCAGGTCATGGAAATATTTGTTTTTCTACAAGTAACTTCATGTTCCATGCCGTTCTCACACCAAATACAATCCCCAAACAAAAAGAAGGATGTAAAGCTGCTGGTGTCTTTTCCTTGAGTCCCTCCTAAAGGCTACCTCTTGCAACAGCAGTGAGATTCCCAGTGTTGTGTTTAGGGATGGGGATGACAAGCCTGGAGGTGTGCCCTCACCTGAGCCTGGCAGAAGCTCTGTTCCGTTATCTGCCAGGCCATGCTGAAGCTGCAGCCTTCTCTTTGCCCTTCATCCCCCTGCAGTAACTCTCCTCCACCTCCAGGTCCCAGCTCCAGGTTGCTGTGCACGCTGTGCAGCCCTTTACACCTGTGGGAGCTGAGTACAAAGCAGTGGGTTTGCATCTGCTGCGTGCAGGAGCCCCCAGCAGTAGAGGTGCAGCCACAGCGGCTCCACGGCTGCTCCCCTTGGCCTGGGGCCTGTAAGCTGCCAGGGGCTCTGTCCCCATCAGCCCCAGGCTGGGGGTGTCACAGCTGTGCTGTCTGTGATGGCAGCAGCTGTTTCTCTTTGATGTAAGCCCTTCACCCAGGGCAGCTGGCACGTTGACATATATGCCACGTGCTCCTGCTGCATTTGGCTAGCAAAAAGTCTTTGGGGGTTTCTGGCCAGAGATGTGCATTGGGGTGTTTTAGTTCAGGGCTGTCTGCATGGCGCACCCTGGCTATACGTAAGCATGACCTTACATAATCCAAACCCAAACCTACAATTCACAGAGTACCTCAACAGACTGTTGCTCTTTTTCCCTCTTGATTTTATTAAAGCTTTGGAGGGAAGAGAGCTCCACATTTTCACAGAGCCACAGGCAGCATCATCTCCAGTACAGAAATAACAATAGTCATGCCATTTCTGTTAATATTGTGCTGAGGTCTTTCACAGATACAAAATGGTTTTCCAGCCCTCATAATAAAATGAGGACCTGAAAAAGCAAGGGCAAACCACTCTGAATTAGTATTACCCTTCTTTCACAGTTTCACAGCTCAGAAGAGTAGATGATTTGCACAGGTTATCTTGGAATTGTGTTCTTTGCAGATCGTTGAGAATTCACAGCTGAAAATTTGGGCACTCTCCTCACAGCAAACATACTTTAGCTCAAAACTGTAAGCCATCACTGGTGAAATCAGAAGCTGGGTAAAATCACAAGGCTCTGTGGTCAGATTTAACCCTGGCTGGGAGTCACACAGTTCTGCTGTGTGTGAATACAGTGGTATTTACTCTGAAGTCACTTCTTTTGGAAGGGAAGTGAAACAGGCACTGTGCAGCAGAAGCAGTTTAGCAGGAAATTATCGTTATGTACTGAAGCGAGCCCTAGGAACAGAACAAAGGCAAGTAGAGTTCAGCTGTTTATTAATCCTTGTAAAAAGGGAGACGGAGGAGAGAAAAGACATGGCCTAAATTCACTTTTGTCTCCCAGCACACACAAGCAGCAAGGTCTGAGAGGCCATCGAGACAACATCAGATATTGCTGTGGAGCATGCAGACACTTGTGTGCTTGGCTGGGTGTGAGCTTGAGTCGAGGTCAGGGGAACAACCAGGAAGGTTTGTGACTGTGGGAGGGAGGGGGTGTTCAAATATATCCTGTAATAGTCATGGGTGGTTACCAGAAAGAAAGGACTCAGATGACTCAGGGACTTGAAAATAATGGTGAGAGCTGAACCCCATCTATGCTCCAATGGACAGGACATGGGGACACAGGAAAAAAAGGAAGCCATCAAACAGGGTCACCCAGATACGCAAGATCTCTGTAGCACATAAACCTTATGCTAATAAACACTGATATTCTACTTGATTTGAATAGCCAGGTAAAATTGAGTTTTTATTAATAAGCAATTTGTAATATAACCAGGAATTTTCTGGATACAGGAGAAATCAGGTAATCATTAAATAGTTTATTTCAGCAACAGATTGTGCTAAATCAGAAAGCTCCTCTGCAGGTTTTCGGTAGGACTGTTCACCTGCACAGCTGTAATCTGTTGCTTTTCTTCCCTGTTCCGTGCATTGGCTCGCAGCTTCTGAGCCCTTTTCCCCTTGTCACTTCTCCTGCCCTCCATTAAGAAAGTGAGACACATGTAGGTCCAGGAATAGTGACATTAGCATGAAAAAAAATGTTTGCTCATACTTTTTTCCCACCAGAGCAATGAAAAAAATAATCTCTTTTGTCTTTTAATAATCTCTAATGTCTTTTTTCTAGCTCCTTTCCTTCTGTGAATGTAGTAAGTACCTACCCATGACTTTTAACTAGAGCTGTAGTAACTGCTTCTTGTAAAGATTCAATTGAGACACAACCATTGCACCTGGGGAAACAGGTGGTTACTATTTCAATATGATTTTCAGGATTCAAAAAAAAAAAAACTTCTCTAGAAGTAGCAAAGCCAGAACCTTCTGAAATGGGAGACAGAAAAGGAGCCTGCTTGTCACATTAATCATCACGGTTGATTATGAGCCTGGAGATTATGTTGTGCCCACAGTACTTGTAGTGGCGACTGCACTCGTGCTGCAGATACATGGTATAGTAGAAAAAAGGTCCAGCTCTCTGCTCCTTACCTGTGTTGGCTTAGACAGAAATCCAGAAGAGAAGGGAAGGAAACAATAATTTACACTAGCAAACCATCAGGATACTGAACACAAAGGTGCTTTTTGTGGTTTGGGTTTATTTTAATTAGGATCCTACTTTGTAGTAGTGATCCTGGGAGCTATGCCTGACACTTCCTAGCAAAATTACTCAAATTCCTGCCCGAATTTTTGCAGTATGCAATGCTTTCAAGCATAATGGGCTTAGATCCACAAATTTGCAGCTTCTAAACTATTGAGACTATATCAGAGAGATTCAGAATACCAGAGAGAAAACTCACTTGCTATCATTTCAGCTACTGTTTATGCAAAATTCTATAACACTGTGTGTGTGATGGATCCAAGCATGAGACTTTGCCATGCCCATCAGAGCAAGGTAGGAGCAAATCAAGAGGTGTTTTGAATAGTGCGAGGAGCTGACTATATAAGGGGGAAAAAATGAAGAAATGTGCTAGATAGGATGGCAAATGGCTGAAGAAATGTCCTTTGCAGAGGCAGAAGGCCTAGAGGGTAAGGAGAGGAAAGGAAGGAAGGTCAAGTGACTTATTCAGCTTCTTCTGCTGCTTTGGATAAGAAAAATATTTTCTTCACACCAAGTCAGCAAAAGCATTTCCTGACATCTTGATTTCTTTGCTGCTGTTTCTTTTTCAGCGAAAGCTGCTTTCAAAAGGCATTGAAAAATGTGGGTGCTGGTCAAAGGAATGTATTAAACTGTCTCCAGGCTTAATGCCGACTCTGTTGCCAGAACACCCAGGCATTTTTCCCTGTGCCAAGGATGAGCCTCGCTTAGGCAAAGCACACTGTGCAGAGCAGGTGGAGAGTGTAGGGAATTGAGCTACATGAACCAGCAGCCAAGCAGAACCTGGGAGGGCTGGCATCAGGAAATCTGTGTACAAAGCCAGCTGTGATTGCCTGATATAAACCAAACCCTTAGACAGCTTTTCTTCAAGTATTCAAGCCTGCAGAGTGCTTTTGGGTTTTCCTCTTTTCCTGCAAGCGAGTCTGTAGCTGGGTACAGCTCAGGGTTGTGCTCTCACCACTGTTCAGCTGCTGTGAACCCACTGAGTTTTAAACTCATTAGTGCTGTGTGAAACAGCAGTGAAAATATTTCTCTGAGTAAATCAAGCAGCAAAGGGAACCTGGGGCAGGATTTGCCTTTGCTTTTTCTGAAATGTAAAAAGTAAATGGGGACTTTCCTCTCTACTCAGGTAGAGCTGATTTTACTTTTATGGGACGAGTTGTTAATAATTCCAGATCTTTATTATTTACGCCTTTTCATGCGCTTTTAGTGAGAACAGGCAAAGTTCTGCAGTGCAACTGCCTAAACTGCAAAAATCTGTTTGCATGATTTGCGGAACTCTAGGAAAACAAGCTCTAGAAAAAACCGTAAATATTTTGTATAAATGTAAATCGCTGCACTCTCTCTTAGGATTGGGACCCACGATTCACCCTGCTCCTGAGCCGGGACGCGGACGGCGGCAGGAGGGGAAGGGGCGGCGGGGGAGCTGCGCCGGCGGGAGCGCAGCGCGGCCGTGCCGGGGCCGCTGCCGCAGCTCGGCAGGGACCGCGCACCTTTCACATCCCGCGGGAAGCCGCTGCGCGCCCCGAGACACAGCAGTAATTCTTGTCCGGGTTGCCGAGTGGTGAGCGTCCTCCTTACCTCCCCCTCACAACGATTGCAGCAATTCTGTCCTATTAGGACACTTCAAACAGACAAGCACACGAAATGCCCTGGATGACCCGAGTGAACTCAACACGGCAGACTTGTATTTTGTTTTTCAGGGTGCAGAGCAGTCCTTCCATGGCTGGGGAGCAAATGGCAGCTGCGGTAGTTTCCCCTTGCCACTGAAGCGCAGCATGGTTAACACACAGCCTGCCAGCCAAACCTGCCGCGCTGATTCTGAACTCGGAGTAACCCTGGGTCATCTGCACCTCGTACCTTGTGTTACAAGGAAATGCCATGCAGCAGCACCCCATGACCTGGTGTTTTAGGGAGATGGCCGTCAATGAAAAGCTAATGAAAATCCAGCTTCCACCAAGTCTCTTCATTATGTGCTTATTCTTTTTTAGGCTCTGAAACTAGTTCTTTCCATAACTATTTTTTTTTTCTTTCTTTCCTTTCTCCCCTGTTGCTAATGAGCACTTGAGAATTTGATTTAGCTCCTTGGAATGACTGCTTCTTACTGCTAGAATGTTAATCTCTCTAAACCCATTCAGCTCCTCTTACTTGGAAGTCAATCACCTAGAGCCTGCATTTTGAAGAGATGCTGGATAAGGCAGTAGCAACAGCAGAGATGTTTTGGGACAATTCTCACAGCTGGGAGTAATCTCGGGAAACTCATAGCTACTAGACGGCAGACAGCGTTGGATCCTAGGGATAAGCAGAGCTGGAGCAAACCCCGGCAGAAGCGCAAATGGAGGGGAGAGAGGAGACTATTGAGCTGCAGTTCCCACACGGGACGCTGCACTGGCATGTTTTGGGGGACAACCTTTAGTTAATGGTCAGAATATACCCAAGGAGGATGTGGGCAAACCAGAACAGAGGAGGTATGCCAAGACACAGCTGGAGATAAAGCTTTAAGCGTCAGAGGAGGAGTTTGGCTTTCCAGAAGTAATTAGAGAGATGATTTGTCTTGTACTGGCCATTTTTAACCCCTGTTTGGAGGGGGAGAAAATGCACAGAATTCCACACTAAATGTAGGAGACACGGGCATCACTTGGGATAGTTGATGATGTAGTGGAGCTGTGTATCTGTGAATCATTCCACGGTGCTATTTTGGAAATGTTTCTGTTTCAGCTTCCTTAGCATGCCTAGCAAGCCTTGTCTGTCAGACTGTGCTGCCAGGGCCAGAGCAGCAGCCACTGGGTGCGAGTCGGAGCGAGCCAGGATCTGGGGGGTGCACTGGGAGTGGAGGGAACCATGAAGTCCCTGACTACCAGAATTGCTCCTAGGCATTGCTTTGCATTTTTTACACGGGAAGAAGTGTGTTTTTCCTGTGGTACACCTCATCTCTGTCACCGCCCCTTCACTCCCTGTGCAGTTCTCTGATGGCAGATGTAATAATTATGTAATAATTAAGATGTAATAATTTAACAGCAAGAAAGATTGCTTTGCTGCTGCTAGAGAGGAGCAGACTGATGATCCTGTGATCCCATGTGAAAAAGCACATTTTTGGAATAAGCAAGTGTTCAGAGTCACTGTTTGCTCTTTGAATAAAATTGTTCTTTCTGAATAAGAAATGCATCTTTGGAGTGCATCTCTAGAAACCTTATAAATGAGAAATGCAGAAGGAAGGTCACAGTGTGTATTTTGTCAGCATATGCAATCTTTCATGAAAATAGTCAGAGATGGAACTGGGATTCCTTTAGGAACCTGTACGTTTATCTGCTGTCCCAGTTCTGAAACAGAAGAACATCAAAAATTGAAAGGCAAATGCACCATTGTTATTGATTTATAAGCAAAATGGAAGAGTATGTCCATAAGGTTTAGGAAAACTGTTTTACATAAGACCTAATGCTAAATGACCAGCCTGATATGCTTGCTAAAGAGCATGATCAAAAGTATATTTTAGCTGTTGCATATAAACCTGTAATATGCAGGCACAGTAATACACTAGTATGTAAATTTTGACACAGACTTTCTTTAAATTACTTATTGGTTAGCAAAAGTCATTTGAGGGATTAAATACAGCAATATCAATGTGGTTTCAAATTCTCCTCAAAAGGGGTTTTTTTTTGTCTAAAATGGAAGAGCTACGTTTGTGAATTTACATCTAATTTTCCAGAGGCTTCAACAGGAAAAACTGTGGGAAGAGCAGTATATTTTGCTTCTAAAAATTTCAGGGGGAAATGATGGATTCAAACTGCTGCAGTTACCAGCAATGAGCACACTGCAGAGTCCCTCAAGGGAAGGCCTGGTACTCAGTAGCACTAGCAACCTGCTAAACCCAAAATTATCAAAGAAAAACATCAAAAAATGGTCACTATTGAAAGAACAAGATGTTTGCATGAATGAGCCTTTGCTGGAAAAAAGAAAGAGCACTAAGTGCAGCCAGGTTTCTAAGCTAATGTGGATGGCTGACTGTATTGTGAAGCCAGAAAAATTTTTCCCTGTTGATACTGAGACCATATGGCAACACAAGTCTTTGTGTGTGAAGAAATGAATGTCTTCTGCGTTTATTAACATCAATTCTTGGTGAAGAAATTAGGAGATAGACAGGTTGTACCCGAAGAAGATTTCTAAACTCCTGTCAACTGGAGAAGCCGTTTCTTAAAAATGAATAAATCTCCAGCTTATTTCAGCTCACAGGTTTTAAGCTTTTTAAAAAAAGTTTTAATGATTTCTGTTTTATTTTAATTATCTGAGATCTAAAGCAAATCTGTTTTTTGACCAGAGTATTCAGAGCTTCTGGCAGTCATGGGAAGAAGAGAAAACAAAGCTATTTAATGTCTGGATGAAATAACTAGACCTGCCAAAAAAATTCCTTTGGGAGGTGAAGAAAGAGCAATCTTCAGGTTTTTCTTCATCTTCATCTGTTGTTGTGGCTGAGGGACAGATGAACACTTGCACCAGTGATGGCTGTGGGATCTCTGCTTTGCACCCCTCTGCACAGGGGCAGTCACCCTGGGCTTGGAAACATAGAGGGGATGCAAGTCTCCCAAGACAAGGTCATGCTGCCAATGCAGCCCCTGCAGAAGGATTAAAAGACCTTTTGTATTTGAATTCACTCTGCAAGGATATCTGAGGTATCTAATTTTAAAGATCTTTAAAAAGTATGTCAGCCACAAACTTGATCTTTCAATAATTTGCATGAGTATGAGTCCCATTCCCTGAAAAGTAGAGGTTTGTTATTATAAATGGTTGTCAAAGATTGGAGTTAAGCTGTAAGCTGATGTGGAATTTTTTTAATAAAGTGGCTTTTATTTGCAGAAAACTGCTGAGTAAAGTTGTTATAATGCCACCCTATATTTAAAACCACTGTCATAGTGTTTTAAATAGTTAGGCATACATTTAACTGTGAGGTCTGGTAGAAGACATGCACTAGTTGAACTCCAGCACACAGCACTGGTACAAGTTATACTCCACTTTGTGGCTGCTACAAGAACTGAAATTCTATCACAGTCAAACATGACTGCCTACAATTTGCAGGTATATTTTTCTAACCCCAAGTAGTTTCAAATGTCACAAAGAACATCAAGATCCAGCACCATAGTCTGAGGCTAAGAGTCTCAAATGCTTCACATAGGAAATTGTCTTCCTGAAGTTTCAGCAGACTGAAAATGTACAGATATAAACTTCTTCCAGAAGAACTTGACATCTCCATTGCAAACTTCTCGGCTGGGCTGGTTATCTTCTGCTTATGGAAATCTCATGTCCAGGAGCTGACCTCACTAGTGTTAATTAAAGAAAAAGTCATTCTGGATAAAACCTCCTGATATGATTTTCTTCTTTGTGCCCTGTCCTGGGGTTTCAAAACCATGGGCTAAACCCCAGCCATTACTAGCCTCAGGAAAACCCATAAAACAGCTGTCTGTGTGAAAATTCCTGTGTCCTTTACCACACTGCTCACCAAACAATTACTAGGAAACACAAATCACACTTCGCTTGGGATGTAAAATTTATGACAGAATTATTTAGTTTCCAAAGAGCAATACATTTCCTCCTATCTCTACCAGAGCAAGTAGAGCTCATACCCCTTCAGCCTGATTGGGCAATGCTGCTTTTACCACGCTCTGGTCTCTTGCCAGCCCCAGGAGCCCAGCACCTTATCTCCAGGCAGGTTAGACCTTTTGGGTTACAGCCAAGCTCCCAGGTCCTACAAGTAACCATTGGCTGCACCCACGACAGCATATAATTTCATCTGCTCTGGGCCCTAAAAGAATTTATAAGCTTTTCCCAGTAGGGAAAGGCTTTAAAAAAAACCCCCAAAACAATAGAAAAAAACACAAACCAAAACCCAAACCCACAAAATCCCAAACCAAAACTGTTTCCAGGAGACAACAAATGGGAAGAAAAGGGAAAGGGTATAAAGGTTATAAGCTCAAAAATTGATCTGTAGAAGACTGGAGGGAGACAGCAAGCAGAGCATCCTTGAGAGCACCCACCACTCCTTGAAGCTGTCCAGAGAAGCAGTGGCCACCACTGAGTTGCTTTGCAAAGGGAGGTAAGAGGATTTGGTGTGGACACAGGCCACCAAGTTGCCTACACAGCTTTCTCCTCCTGCAGATATGTGAGATCAGTCTGACCAGGGCCAGGAGGAGCTCAATGAGGAGCTCCTGAGATGATAATGGTATCTCCCTCTGTCTGCTTAGACCAGGACAAGGAAAGCTTTTTGTTACTAAGGGTGTAAATATCCCTTCAAACCCTCTGGCAGGCCACACAGCAGCCTTTTGGCCCCAGGGTTATTCCAAGTGAACCCCTATGGTGTCATCCCATGAAGTCCATCATGTGGTTGTATGAAATGATAGGACAGACTTCCCATTTTCCTGCTCTGAGCTGGACAAAGCTGTCTGGGAAGAACTGGAAGAGGTAGATGCAGCACTAAAAGCTCTCTGTTTCTGTCCATGATTATGACAGTGGGTATCAGCACTGGGGAATTACCTTGATGGCAATGCAGAGCAGCTTAGAAGCAGCAGCTGCCTTTGAATATGAGCTCTTTAGAGGAATATAAACTCTGACCATGTATTGCTGAGGCCAGAGAACATCCTTCAAATTTGAACCCTTTGAATTCAACAGAAAACTGTTCAAAATCCCTATCTGTGTGGCTATTTAAGGCAAGCCTATCAGGCTGGACTTAATAGTGCTGGGCAGGAACAATATAAGTCACAGACATCAGGTTACAGGGGAATAACCTTATCTTCCTCATTATGAGTCGTATCATAGAAAAGTGACATAACTTATTTGGGTGACATGGCAATCGAAACCAAGAGGGTTGTGCTCTTTTGCCATAACAGGGGTTGTGCTGTAAATGCAAATTGTGCTTAAAGGGTTTGGCTTCTCTGCAAGACCTCTGTGGTTAGTTACTGCTAACTGGGAGCAAAGGTGGAGCAGAAGGAAGCCCAGCCTTTGTGCCTTCCCCAACACCACAGGAACGGCACAGGACACACTGAGCCTCAAGCCCCAAATGCAAAGAATTGAGGTCAACCTGGGCTAGATCTCAAAGTAGCTCCTTTACAAAAGGCTTTAAAATGATCACCTGTTTTTTTATCTGCAGGCATTTCGCAAATCCAGTACAACCAGCTAGCCATTCCCATAAAACATGAACAACAGAATTCAGAAATATGACTCACATGAAAGGCTTTAGACAAACCAAACAGGTGAACAAAAACCCAGTGAGACCCTCTTTGGCCCGATAGCTCTCTTCATAGATAGACAGGCTTTTGTTCAGGGTCTTGGCATCTTGCAAGGGAATAAAAGGGATCTAATATATAGAAAATCTAGAAGATTTTTATTTTTTTTTTAAATGCTTTTTAAACACTCCAAAGCACTGACTAGGTACAGATTACCTCACTCACATCACAGAATGGAAACACAGCTATGTAAAAGAACCCTTTCCACTGGAGAAAAAACATTCCCTTCCAGTGCTTGCAAACACATAATTGTATTGAGTAATAGTATTAAATTCATCAGCTAAAGCAAGCATTTGTAAATATGTGGGGAAATTTCAGTGGAAGAAAAACACAAGGTGTACAACACCTAGTGCACCTTTCTTAAAGTCCTTCTGACATTTGTAAAAACTAGATTTACACCTTTTTTAACCTTTTATTTTTATTTGTTTATTTTTAACCAGGGCTTTCAAGCCTCTATCAACTCTCCTCAAAACTCTCAGCTGGCTTTAAGCAAACAATGTGCTTATTTTTGATGAACAACAAGGGGAACTTCTAACCAGCATCATTACTTGGATTTTTTTCTTTTGTGCTGCTTGTTGAAAGATAGTGAGTGCAGACAAGTGAGCTATTCAAAGTCAGCTGTAGTATGAATTCAGAGATCCAGTGCGAGTAGCAGAGGCCTTTTAACAAACTCTGCAATATCCTATACAAAATTTGGGAAGATAAATAAAGGTAACAATGAAATTTAATGGAAAAAAATACATGTCAAGTCTACCACCATCAGGAATCACAAATTCAGAGATTCTGTGCCTTCCCTCCCCATGTGTAGAAAATTAGGTTATCCATAAAATGGAAGGCTTTGGAAGTCTTGAATGGGGGAAAACCATGTTCGTTGCCCCAGGACTGGCATATGACTTAGTGTGAAGTGTCACAAGTAATTCTTCCTGAAATTTGGAATCTGATTGCTGAGAACAGGATGCTTTTCCTGCAAATAGTTGGTTTGATTCTAGTTTGGGTAGCAGCTGTCATTCAGCTGTGGCAGTTCAGCCACTCCTGCCTACCAGGGGAGATGTCTTGGCAGAGAAGGGGACACCATCCACAAGATAAATGAAGCTAAGTTCTGGGGGAACCTCCACCATAGCCCAGAACTCAGCATTGCCCCTGTTGTATATTACAGCCCATCACAAAGGCTGCTTGGATTCAACTCCTAAGCCTCATGAGATGATCACATGAAGGTGAAGCCATTTTAGAAAACAGAATATGTAGAAGACACGCCAAATGCACATAGAGACATGAGAATCCTTCCTCCCCTCAATATATCTCTCCTGGTCACATGCTGTTAGTGGGAGCTTTGCTAAATGAGTGCTGTGTGGAAGTACTTTCAGTTTCCTCATCTGGCATAACAGTACATTAAATAGCAGCATAACAGCTTTTCCTTGATTGCAGAGCTGATATGTGATCCAATGTGGTGACATTTTATCACAGTATAAATCTGACTGAATATTCATGAATTTTGACTTAGATTGGCTTAATTATTTTCAAGAATTGGCCAGATTTTGATGACCTGTAAAGTCAATCAAGCATTTCTGGGTGTTGTGTGAAAGACTTATTTTGGTTTCAAATTTCATGAGATGATATAGTCAAAAACTCTTACAGAAGAAGTAGTCAAATGTTCACCTTCTAAGAGAGAAACCCTCACCATTTGTCCACCTTCCATAGAGCAAGAGGTTTGCAATAAAAAACACACCAGGGTCTCACAGCTGCCCAGGTACCGTTGTAAACCTGCAGTTCCCCAGGTCATTTTCTCAGTAGCACTGCAAACATAAGTATTTTATCCCCCTTTTTAAATTTCTGGTGCTCATTTCCAGCCCTCATTTCAGGTTTGCAGGCATAACTGATGGGACAGTACGGTTGTGGGAACGAGCACCCAAGCATATCTATGAAGATAGAAGAGGTGAAATTAAAAAGAGGTCCAATTCAAAATTTCTGTTGCGCTGCAGCTGCACAAGGTTGGATTACTATGTAGGAAAATGTAAGGTTCAACTTTCCCTGTTGAAGTTAACTCTGCCTTAAAAAAGAATTTCAAGACTTCACTGGAAATAAAATTCTTATCCAGGCATAGACTAGACTGGTGGAATAATACCAATCCTCATCTCATTCTCTGACATTATTGAACAATGGATCTTTTGTGTGATATTAAGATATTTAAAGAAGTTCATATATTAAGAGAAATCTGTTGAAAACTATGATGAGAGCTACATAATGCAGGTCTTCAGCTTCACAAGCACCAGAACCTGCAGATTCCTAAGAGCAAAGTGAAGTGCAGACTTTTGGTCTCTGACTTGTATAAGTTCATAGAAAAGGTTTGCTTTGGTTTTTTTTTTTTCCTTCAAATTAAAAGCTTCTCCTGCTTCCTAAGGAGACATCTGAATGATGCATTTGAACAGAAACCTGGAAACCTGTTCTAGGCCATATCTTCTATATTGTGAAATCCAGCATTTACTAGAGGTATTTGGCATCATTAGCAGCACTTCAATGTACACATAGGCTTTGGAAATCAGTGCAGTACTAGTTTTAGTCCAAGACTTCAAAGCAAGACCATGGTGACATGCAGGGGAAGCATACCCAAACATAAACAGCCATGGGTAAAACACAGGAAAACACTTCAGGTTTCTAATATTCCACTGCACGTGCAGGAGCCAGCAGATATACTGCTTATCTAACGGGGATGAGCTAACATGGATGTTCCTGTAGTGATAACTTCAAATTCAGCATGCATAGAGGCAGAAAAAGGCCACAAACTGCAACTTTCATTTATTTGTCATGGAATAAATGTCTGTAGAACAGAACAGCAAGATCTGCAATACCTGAAGATCACAAGCAGTGAAGAATGGATTCACTAAAGCAGGCTAAGGAAACACACAACATTACATATACCAGTAAAGCCTCTGCTTGCCCAAGAGGCTTTCAACTCTGAAACTGCTGAGCTTGCTCCTGCCATCCTGGTTGTGTATGACCCCTAAAGAGAATATACAGCTGCTTGATCAGTTCTGGAGGAAATAAATAGGGATCATTCTCTTTTTCCTTTTTTTTTTTCTTGCAAACCTTTTCCCACTATGAGTGGCTCTGGCCACTGACACCAGTTTCCTGAATCTTCTGCTCTTCAGCAGATTTGGGTTGTATTTGGTGTACAGTTTCACAAATTCTGAATAATTTCTAACCACCTTCTCCTGGAAAGGAAGAGATTTGAAAGCTGGGCACTCCGTCTCTGAGGAATTTGGGGTAGGATTTACATCTATAGAAATCTCTCCCAGTAATGCCACCACTAGTGAGTACCTCCAAAATTAATGCATGGTTAAAAACCCAAGCTACATGAATTTGGGTGAAATTAGCAGTGCTACTGGGATCAGCAGCACACAAAATTATACACATAGTATATTTTTGCCATGACAGGCACAGGGAGAAATGGATCCATTACTCATTGACCTGGCGCAGCTAGTCCGACTAGTAATGATTACTTTGGTAAACAGCTCTCACTCCTGTTTTCTGTGACATACAGGTTCTACTCTCCTATATTAAAACCACCACAAAGAACTGTCCAAAGCAGAGGCAACCAATATTGTGCCTCTTACACATCCTAAGTGGTTTAAGTATGAAAAATAAGGAGCTGCTGGCACATTGTTGTGCTATCAGAGGAGAAAGTGGACTTCAAGGTTTTTTGAAGGGCGAGTGTGGCAACATGTAGCACATGTGACCTGCCAATAAAAGCAATCAGTGGCACAGACATGGCACAGACATGCACCAGGCATGGGAACAGAAAAACAAAAACAGGGACAACAGCTGGAAGCCAGAACAGTCTTTGCAGCAGAAAAAGGTGGAAAAATTCATTCATCAAGTAGCTCTATAGATTTGCTTTGTGAGGATGTGAAACAAAGGAAAATTGCTTTGATGCTCAGCTTTCAGGATCACTAAATGTGTCCTGGGAATCATTGTAATTGTTATCCCCATGTTCCACTCAAACGATTAATGCTCTGCCTTCTCTTCACATTAGAAAGGAGTGGCTAGTTTGTGGCACAAAAAGAGAGGAGGTATGTCAATACAAATGATGGCCAAAACAATGCAGCTGAAAGCTGAATAGTGATTGTTACTGGTATTTTAAGGTTTTAGTTAATAACAAGCATCACTGCAGTGACTCTTACCAAACTAGCAGAGTCCTTACCCTCAGAGCATATATGCACTATCATGATTTAAGGAATGCATAAGTGATTTTAATAGCTTCCAAGGACATGACTATACTTCTGATTATGCCAGCATTGTACTGCTCATGACATTAGAGCAAAGGTGCAAGTGCAAAAAAAAAGCTATGAGGCCACAGCATGAAAAGATCTTTCTTGGTTATCTAGTAGGGTATCTACCCAAACAAAATTTAAAGAAAGACTATCAGGGATTTTTGTGGTTGTTACTTTGAGAACATTAATGCATGACTCATCTTGAGAAATTTGAAGATTAATAACTCTGCTCTTAAAAAAAACTTGAAAAATGAGGTCAGATACAGTTCGAACTGGTTAAGATTCCCCAAGAGTAAAGTTACAAATATAAATAACCCTAAGACCAAATATATTATTAATTACCTATCAGGGAGCTAAAGGGCACATAGTAAATGAAGATAAAGAAAAACTTTGTAAATACACAGCAGTAATTTATCATTTTCATGGGCAGAGGGGAGTGGGGAAGAAGGACTAGGGGCTCTACCTTTGTGTAGACTATTATATAGAGATACTCCATTAAAATAGACAAATCTTTCTTATTCTAGCAAGAAATGCCAGAGCAAGACTCCACTCTGATGGTGATACCCATTCACTACAATAATCTGAATCAAAGAAATATACTTTCAATATTCTTTTGCTCTGTATTAAAACCAAGCAGTCTAGTTGGTTATCCCTACCCAGTTTGTTATAAGCTTGGGGAACCTAACAACAGGTACACATTTGATGCAACATTTCTTCAGAAATTCAACACAATTAACTGTATCTAACATAAAAAGATACAGGGATTATTTCTTTAAGACTGTTATTCATCAGTGATGGCAATTTAAAATGATAGTCCATGAACTTATGGTTTTTTGCCTTTAATATGTGAAATTGAGCTAGAATCAAGCTAAACTCTGAGTTTATCTGATATTTGAGGATAGATCTATTATTTTTCAAAATGAAACACCATATTATACTTATTTAGATCTATTTATATTTTTCTAAGTAATGAGAAAGCATGCTTTTTGTTTACACTCACATCTATTTTATATAATTAGAACACTGGTGATGAAAAAATTGGTGTAAGCCCTAGACATACTCAGAGAGCAAATTAAGCAACCTTATTTTTTATAAAAATCTAATAAGTAATTATTTTACAGAGGTGAAAGATTACTGATCCTGGACTTTTTATATCTACCTGTTTTAAAGGATCACTGGAGCAGGATCATTTCTCTTAACAGACTCAAAAGTATCATGTCTGTAATGTTTTAAGTGGAAGCCTGGAGCTATACTCAAATGAAGACACAACTTCAACAAGACATAAATGAAGATCCCACCTTTCAGACTGGAGATAAGGTGATAGTTGAAAAAATACAGGTGATGAAAGGGGAAGGAAAATCACTTTCTTTGTAGTCTGAACATGGTGGCAGGAAAATGTTGATTCAGGAGAGAGTAAACAAAGGAAGGGCCTCCAGAAAATTGAGTGTGAGGAAGATAATGATGAGCATCCAACCCTGAGTCTCAGGGTTTCCCTAGGCACATTAACTCAAGTATAGAAGCTGGAAAAAATCTAGTTGCTCTGACTTTAAAAAAAGTGCAGACATAAGGCAATCTTCAGAAGCAGTGCAATTCCTTCACATTACTATGATATGTAAGTCCACTTTTTTTTTTTCCCCTTCCATATTTTCAAATGCCAGCATTTCAATGCCCAGATTGTATGTGTATGCATGCAGTTCTCAGGATGCAACAATACCAGATTTACACCCTCAAGATCCACCTGTTTACAGCCCAAGATTCTTGCCTGAAAGGTATTAGAAGTCAGGAAGAAAAGATGCCAAACACACTGGATTTTCAGTTTACTACTTATAGACAAACATCCACAACAGTTTCATGATATTTTGCATGCATCAGGATCTTGGGCAGGCAGATATGAGGAAATTCCTAGAACTGCTCCAGAATGGCATATGTGCAGCTGCAGCCTCCTTTCATTATCTCCTCCCTCAAAACCGTGGTGATCCTGCTTTTGAGGCAGAGGCAGCCCAGCCTCATATTTTCTTTTTAGTTCAAGACTTGCAAAGCTCTGTGAGGACCACTACCAGCCTGGCTGCTCTGTGGTTATCCTTTGTGACCATGTCCTGTTTCCACCCCATCAAGTAACTAAACAAATAAACATGTTCACAGTGACACATGCTGAAAGTTCACTCTTGATTAAAGGAAGGAGAAGATCTGGCATTATCACCTAGTCAGGCATGGGAAGCTTCCAGAACTGGCTCTGGCTTTGCCGCACTCATTCTTTGGAAAGGGGATTGGTCTGTCTCAATTTGACTGAAGCCATTTCTGACTGTAACAACTCTGTGTGTGGCAGGACTAACATAAATTTATTCCCAGTGAAATGGTTGCTAATGCATCCTTTGACCATGTGATGAAACAGTCAAATAAGACAAACTTCACCTCAGTATGATTCTGCTAATATTTTGTCTGGATTTAGGAGCTTGCCAGGTGGAAATAACAGTTATACATTATTATACATAATGGTTATGCATTCTGCAAACTGTCATGTCAATGCTCATGAGCATGTCTCTGGAACTCTGGGGAAGCATTGAGAAAACCATCCAAAAAGACTGCTTCAGAGGCAGTGAAGTTCTGGACTCATATCTAAACCCAAACTTCCATAAAGTTTAGATTTGGATATTTTCTACCTGGCCTGGAGGCTGAAGCTGTTTCAAATGTTAAATGCACACCTAATTAAGGAAGCTGTAGTGTGACACTGTGCCAGAATGCAAAGGTCTACCAGAGCTACACACTGAGCATTTATAAAAGGGAGCAAGGTAAAACCCACGGTATAAGTATCCAGGTTGTTGGGGTGCCAAATAACTTTACATTAATTCCTTGTGCATGAATGTCAAATGCTTGATCAGTTATTTTCCAGTTTATTACAGGGCCCAACCTGGTAAATAAAAGGTAATATGTCTTGGTCTAACAAACACCTAACGAGAGAGGGAAAAAAGATCACTGCGACACTGCAAAGTTTGAGAAAGAGACATGAGGAGCAAAGATAATGAGCAAACCAGACAGCAAAACCTAACCAGATGGAAGTTATTGGATAAACCCAGTATGAATAAGGCCAAGGTCCTACAGAGAGCTTTGCACTTGCTTAACTTAGAGCATGTAAGTGGTCTATTTGCTGCCATTGTATAATTTTGCCAAGTACAAAAGGGTTTGATGGCACAAGTATGGGAATGAAATCAAACCCACACAAAGAATATGTCACAGGATCTGGTTGTGACAGAGTACTAAGGTAAGACAAATGAACAATAAGAAAAAAACTTCCATGTCAAGGAGCAAGGATATAGATAAAGATACCAGCAGGATGAATACATTTTAGTAATGAAACAGACCAATATACAAGAAAACTACAGGAAAAATTACATGCTGAATAGATTGTCAAACTTCCTCTTATCCATAGTTAAATATCTATTATCATGCACAGTCAATTTATTTAGGCTGCCATTTCAGTTTCCTTTACTTAGTTGCACTATTCTATTTGTTTAAAAATACTGCACTAAGTAATAAAAAGCTAAATCTACACTGTCACTTTCAACCATATTTATGTTTCTTCTATCTGGATTTGCACAGCTGTCATGTATTCAGTTGCTAATGACCGACAGCTGAAACTCAAAAGATTTGCTATAAATGAGTACTCAACACTGGGGCCTGGAAAACAGCCTTAATTACTTGATAGACCTTTTACTCCTTGCAAAACGAAGAATAAATCGGTTTATAATAAGTCTCTCAAAAAAATCTTTTATTTGACCTGTTGAATAGTAGCGTAGACGAAGGGGAACTCTCCTGATAAACGATCCCAGGTTATTTTTCCTTAGTGTAAATTTGAGAGGAACTGGCTCCTTGTTCTTGCAGCTCCTCCTGCTGGAGAAGCAGCAGAGTTGCAGGAAAAAAAGGAGAGAGCGACTCCTCGCTCTCCGCGCTGGACACAGCTGCCAAGACCAGGCATTTTCCCGAGCTGAATGAAGCGTTTCGCCATTTAATAAAGGGAAAAATCTGAAAATATCTGCAGACATAAAATAGTGCAGTTATATACCACTAGCCCTTAAGGAAGAAAAAAATGTTGCCTTCCGGCTTGCATGCATGTTAGATACTCTGTGATGATTCTACAGCAATAAGAAATATCTGGCAAAATGTACTGATAGTTACAATGATACACACATTAGTCAGTACCAATCCAGACACTTAGTTTCAAAGCACTCTGGTGGCTAATTGAAACAACAGCTCAAAAGTCAGCATCCATTATTACAGCTATTGACCTTGCAGTAAATGTTATGATCTGTGTGACTCCAAGTGTTACCCAGTCAGCATTTTGAATCTAGCTAAGTTTCAGTTCACAACCTGCATCTAGGAAAAAACAGGATCTGAGAAGTTTGCCCATCAATTAGCACTAAGACATCTGCTCTATTTGAGAAACAGCAGACCCATAGGATTTTTGTTTTAATATTTAAATTCATTTTAATGGAAAGATGGTGAAAGTGATGAGCTGCCAGTCCCAAAGACTGGCATGTACTATTTGCCCAGAGGAAAAAAGTATCCAAAAACTAGCCTTAGCTTTGACATAGGATATTACGAAATTTTCCTCAAATTAGTTTTTCATTTGGAAAATTACATATAAAGCTACTGATGCAGGAAAAGTAGAACACTGCTGATAGCTCGGGTTTTCCTGTCCTACATGCCTTCCTGAGAGGTTCAAATATGTAGAAACCCTCTTCATGTCTGCTGCTCTGAAGTCCTCACATAAGCACCCTTTCTGTGATACAGCTTGCAACACTTTTGTTCTCCAGTGCTATCATGCTAGAGATAATCATCTTTACCAGGACACTGCTGGTGCATGATGAGTTTCTCTGCAGATGTAGTATCTTTTGGCTGGTTTTTGCTTTCTTCTTCCTCACAGGTCTGCAAAATCTAATTTAAATTCTAATTAAAATGGCTCCTTGACTGCTGTGATAGCTAGGCACATTCATCCCACCAGAGGCAGAGAAGAAAAGATATATAATGCTAACTATATAATTTTTTCTGCTGGTTTTGTTATATTTATTAACCACTCAGCAGTTTAAAGTTGTCATGTATTGAGATTTAAACAGAAAGCGCACCTGTAAAACTGCAAGGGGAGGGTACATTTTCTAAATTTAATGTTAAAATGTTTCACATACAGCAAGCTGAGGAATATTTCAATGGAATGACTCTAAATAAAACCAAGCTGTAAGTACACTTTCATTAAAAGCCCCCAGCGAAAGGCGTGATAGAAGTCATACACGAAGTATTCACTGGAAAAAACCCCAGAGACTGACAATGCCTATGGCTCCCAAATCTATGCTCGCCTATGAATGTGCATCCCTCTCAGTTTTAGTGGTGGAAGAAAATATGTGGGCATTTTCTATCATCTATGCAATACCCCCCAACTTCACTCGAACTGACCTGCGCAACAGCTTAAGTTCAGCCATCAGACTTTGCACTGATATGGCCACAGAGTGTTCAGGTGCCATTACACCAGTGATATCTGACACAGAGGTGATAAGAAATCCTAGGATAAGAGGTGTGGTGAAAAGGCATTAGCAATAACCTATTTGTCAAGTGAACAGATGTTTTAGGCTTAGGTCTACTTTTGTGATGGGCAAATGTCATATGTCTCTACCAACTATTGGTTATACAGAAGGGTAAGATAAATGGAGAAGCACAGGCAAGGAAAATGAGGCTACTGCTCATTTGTTCTGTGTTAGTGATAGTTAAGAAAAACTGAACTTTGCTCAAAAGTCAGCCAGCAACATGTAGAGCCAACAAAGTGGAAGGCTGAGGATGCCCCTGTGCAACAATGGATTCTCAACGTAGCTTAGCATTTGAAAATACAGTGAGGACCGGCAGTGTCCTATGTGAATCCACGAACATCACATACATGAAAGCACCTTTATACTGTCACACGGGGTTAAGAAGCAGGGATTCCCAGTGCCATTGTGTCCCATTTTCCCTGCTCACAAGCCTTTCCTATATGGCCAGAGTGCGGCAAAACCCGCCCAGCAGCAGTGCGAGGAGGCTCGAAGAGCCTGTGACCTGCCCCAGCTCGGGCTGCTCGGGAACGGAGAGGAATCCCGCAGAACTCCGGGCGGGAGCGCCGGGGCCGGGCCGGGAGGTGGCAATGCCGAGCCGGGCACCCGCGGCTCCCGAGGGCACGGCGGGCATCTCTTACAGGGCTGCGATCCCTGTTCGCACCCAAGCTCCTGCCAGCTCCAGCGTGCCCGAGCCTCTGAGAGCTGCTTTACTGCATGCATTCTGGGATGCGTTCGATGCACATGGGCACTTTCACCCCAGCGGTCTGAACGAACCAGTTAACAGAGAGCACTTGACTCCACGTCTCCTTAATGCCTGAGGAGTTTGCTGAACCAGCTAATGACGCTGTTTTATTTGATTGAAGGTGATATTTTTTCATAGCAGTTGAAGTGATGTCAATGCATCAGGAATGTAGCAGAAAACCCCAGATTGTTATGAGGGGCTCAGAAAAGCTCTGATGAAATTAAGCATAGCTAGAGAAAAGCTTAATGACTTTTATGATATTTAAACATTACATTCCAAACACAGAAAAGCTGGATCTGCAATTTTCAGTGTGAACAAGAATTAGCACCAGAAATAACATTAATTCAGTTACAGATGAAGTTTGAGCTCTAGACTTTATGGGTTGGCCCCAATTCTTTTAACCACGTGCTGTGTCTGCAGTAATCGTTTCTTAACAGTGAGCAAGATCTTAATAAAGTGCGTGCTTTTCTGTTCTCTAAGATCAGAGATGTCATTCATTCCTTTGATCCAACACATTCAAAGAGTAGGGGATATTTTCCTATTTGACTCCAGGGCTTGGATTCCAATAGGGTGAGATATAACATCAGAACAAAGAAAACTTGGATATGTAGCATTAATGCAATCAGATAACTAAGATGTCTGATGAAACACTGCTGAACTGACAATGTCTTCTATTTAATCTATATACATGTTTTGTATGGTAAATTCAGTGCATTTTATTGTAATATTCAATTTAAAAAATATTCTGGCAAAGTTCACTTTCGGAATATTGCTTTTCCTCTGGAATGCATCTCATGCAAAGAAATAGATGGCAGTATGTTTCAATTTCCTTCTGTATAGTTACCAGGCTACAACTGTGGCCTGAGTTCTGCAAGATAAACTGAAAGAGTCTGAATGGGAAGTAGCAGAACCATAGGAAATTCAGCACCAGAATCAGGTCCGCTTTAAACTATTATTAACTGTTCTCTTGGCTGAAATTTTAACACAAATCACTACTAGAAACTTTTCAGACAAGGAGAATAGCCCCCTACCCCAAAGATATCTTCTCCTTACATTCTGGGAGCTTTCACATCATCATGGGGTTACTGCTGAGCCAAAGCGGCCAAGCGGCAGAACTGACATCTGTAAAAAGAGTATGAGACTTTTGCTCTAAGTTCTGAATGGATCATTTGACTTCATGCTGTGAACTTGCAATACAAACCTGAGAGATTAAATCTGGAAGATTTCTTATGAGTAACCCAATGCCTGTTTAGAAGACAATGTTCAGATTCCTTATTGGAATATCATTGATACTACCATTATTAATTGTTTCTCCTTCTCCCTGGTACATCTCAAGTAAAAAATGGCACTAATTAAGTGGTATGAATCTGCTGGGTGAATATCCTCAGGAAAAAGTAAAATACTCTTCATTTGCTCTAGAAACCTTTGTCAGTTTTTCTAACTGCCAATCGCCTGAACATATAAATTAAGAAATTATGCAATTCCATGTAACATGTTTTGGATTCTAACTGGGTGAGCTAATGCAGCATTTTGACTTCCCAGGACTTCCTATGACCAATAATACACTTCTGAATCCAAGTGGAGTTGATTTGGATGAACAAGACAGGGATTTAATAAATTAGAAAAGAAAGATTAAATAATTGAGGACTCTTTCTGTAAATTAAATACAATCTATTGGTGCTCTTGTTTCAGAAAGAAAGAAAGTTGTTTCAACTTGTGTCCCTATATTTTTCTCCCAATGATACTTCTGCAGATGAAGGGAAGTTCAGAAGAAGCCCTGTCAGGAAGAACAAAATCTTTAAATTGCAAATATACACAAAATACACTGGTATCAAACAAGAAGTGTTTCATTCACTTGGATAAAAAGATGAGAACTCAGGGCCCTACAGTGCTTCTGTGATGATTAACAATATTACTGAAGGTTTTAACAAGTGAAAGAATAGAGGAGCAACAACTTTTCATGTAATTTTCCAAGTTAATGTCATGATATCCTTCACTAGCATAATTGAATGATTGCTTCACAAAGAATTAAATATATGTAAAGATTTGGAAGAAAAAGATTAGGACAAATGTGAATACACTCTCAATCTTTCATACTCTCATCTTTTTTTTAGTATTTGCCTTTTAGTTTCCTTGCAGTATTTTGAATATAACTGTTTTTTCTCCTATGAAAAACAATAGATCTAATTCCAACGGTCTCTACAGAAACTCATGTTTGAGAACAATTACTAAGTTGTGAAGTGCTAATGTACACAGTATTCTTTGGCTTGAACCAGACTAGAATAGAGATGCAGAATCAGTGAATTTTTAAATGGAAGCCTGATGGCTGTTTCGATCTAGGACAGACCAGCACACTGCAATTTCTGTTCAGGAAAGTTTTGCTTGGAAAGCTAATATGATCACAGCAGTGCACAACAGCTTTTAGTATCTTGAGCTATTAATTTTAACAAATTTAACCACTCAAAAATTGCAACCTTATTGCCAACATCCACTGAGTAATGCAAAAAAGCAAACAAGCCATAAATCACATACAAGGAAGACTCAGGCGAGTCCTCAGTGAGAACAATAAGAGCTGAATAAATCCTTTTATGCTAAAACCACAGGGAAGAAAATCATCTTCTAATCTCCATGTTCGCCATTCCAATATTGAATTGATGTCTTTGTCCTGCATGGAAAGAACAGAAACCCATCAGCAGCCTGCAAAACTGTTTTTCTTAGCTTGTAGTTTGTATGTCTCTGACACTCTGATCACTTGCATGAGGCATATGCACAGTTCCTCGCCTGAGAGGCTATTATTAGATGCATGAAATCAGTTGGAAGGCTGTGTCTTCTAAAGCCTGACCCATTTCTTAGTGTACTTAAACACTACAGGATACAGACTAGGGAAGTGCCAGACTTTGCAACAGATCACATCTGTTCTTCACTCCCTGAAAGAAATCTGGCTTAAAGTGAGGAACACAAAGAGAGGAAAGGATGGGCACTGTGAGGACAGGCTCCAAGCCCTAGAAGTGTTCTGTTGTACAATATAAAGACAGCTTTAAGTGCCATTGAGGTATGCAGGTTACCTGTTTTACAGACAAAAGGTCTAAAAAAAGCCACTTATCTAAGATGTATTGAAAGGCAAACAGTGACAACCTGCTTCTAGCTTCAGGTTATGTCCTGAGCAATGTTGAACTTCAGCATAATACCAGAACAGAAATGTGATTCAAAACCACTGTTTCTCTTCTTTATCCTTCTGGCTTTGATGAATACTCTTATGTTGTCTCTGCTTGTTGAGTGATTTAAATTATTTTAATCTTTACTTGGTAAGACCACCCCTTTTCTGTTTTTTCAAGAACATAAAAATGCAGCTGTGACTTGCCAGGACTAACAATGTGCCTTTTCATTATCAATTCTGCTAGGTATTGATGAGAACAATACTAAAAAACTTGTCAATTCATGTTATTAACAAACTATTTTGTCATTATTGCTGGAAAATTGTGACAAAATACTCAAAAGGGAAAACCAGATAATTTTCACACAAAAAACCTTACCAAATGAGTTGGAAATGGTAAAAAGCAATAAATAGGAGCACAGTCTATTTCTTATGGCTGTGGCTGCATAAGGGATCAAGCAATCTCATTTCCAGGCAATGATCTGATGATGCATATGCACTGCCACTATAGCTGCATTGAAATTGCACTGCTTAAAAACACTTTTCACAAATATGCTTCACATAAAATACTTTTGAGAGAGAATTGATTGTGAATAGGGTTGAGTTAATTTTGAGACTTAAAATGGTTGGCAGCTTTCCAGGGAGAGTTAGGCTCACAGATTTCTCGCAATATTCTTATCCGCAGAGCAGTGCTGAAGATTTCTGAAAAAGAAATCAGCTTCATCAGCAGAGAAAATTGCATACAGGCACTGTGATGAATGCTCTTAATCAGAAAGGTGTCTGTAATGCAGGCATGTGTGTATCTTAAGTTGTAAAGTCAGCATGTTGACACTCAATTGAGATTTAACTCTTGATTACTATGTTACTTAGCTTCCAGCATGGAGAGAAAGTAGAAAAATGCCCACAAAGATGGTAGTTTTCTTCCTGATCCTGTAAAATCTAAAATAATAACAGAAATACTAACAATAACAACAATAATAATAATAACATGTGCCTAGAATATTGATGTCTGTTTTTTTAAGCTTGGCATTTTTTACTTATAACACTGCCTAACAGGTAGTACAAACTTGTAAGAGATTCACAAAAATAGTCTGGTCTGAAAAGTGTGCTACTAGATGAAAGTGAGTCACAGGGAAGACTACTGGAATGCAAGGCTCTTCTGCTAAATCACCCCTGTTCTTACAAGGTACCCAGTACAAACAGCCAGGGCTGTAAGGGCTGTTTGACCTGACAGATACTCTCAGTTTTGTACGAAAGCGGCTGGAGACACATTTGCAGATGCAAGAAATTCGAAAACTGGAATTCCCCTCCAGAAGAAAGAGAAAAATAACCCAAGCTCAAGAATATTCTTGGGTATATCACTGATAATGCTAACAACACAACGAAACAGTGAAGTGGGTGCTTGTGGGCATTAGCAGCATGTGTCTTCACTTGGTTTAGACCACAGATACCTTAATGCCTTGTGTAGAGTTTACTGTGGTCTTGACACGTGATTTACAGAGCAGAGACAAGATCAGGGGAGAGACATGGGCAGCAGTGAATTTGGGTTTTAGGAAGAACTAGCAGGCACAGATTTGTGGTCTCTGTAACAGAAATTGCCATTGTAGCAAGAGGGGTATCAACAACAGTGTGAAATGTCAGAGTGGGGAAGGGAACAGGTACAACCCTACAACACCAGTCCTCCCACAGAACTGGATACTTTTGAATAGCATGAAATTGGAAAAATGGTTACAAAGAATCTCAAAACCAAGAGATGGATATTACCTGGGCAGAGACAAAGCCTGATCCTGTATCACTAAATTCAGTACGAGTGTTTAAATTTAGCTCAGTAGATGCAAGTTGGGAGAAGAAAGGCTGAATGGGGAGAAGGAGCCTAAATCTATCCTGGTGCCTAGTGTTACCTGTGCAAGGGTGCTGGAAAAGAACAGATGATCTCATTTCTTCACATCTGCTCAAGTTGTCCGAGACACTCAGATTGTCTCTGAACCTAAGTTATAGAAGAAAGGAAGAAAATAGCAGAAGTTTTGAGTACCACTTCAGACATGTACCACAAAATATGTACTAATGAGGAAGGTTATAATTTAATTTTGCAACTCTAGGGACATGAACAAATCTTTTGAGGATTGATTCATTATGTATGTATAGCCTCAGGGCTCTCCACTCTGTATAGGTGTGCTTTCCTATTTACAAGATGAAACCTAAAGGAGCTGTTTATGTCACTAAAACCAGAACATGTTGTCCCTGCAAGGTGAAAGAATATATCTTATATCTTGCTAAACCTCATAGCTGCTGCTTTTTGGTGTCAAATTATCTGACAGTGCTTTACTTCTCTGTGCAGTATCTCCTTTATCTTCCTGGCAGACATCTTTGCAATTTTATTAGTACTTGCATAAGTGAACATTGTCTTGAACAAATTGTTTCTATGAATGTACATACAGTAGCTTTGTTTTTCTTGGTAAAGTATAAGCATTAGCAACTGAGGTGACTTACAGGTGAAGTCCCTACATTTGAGCTGTAATTAGATTATACAGGGAAATATTTGTACTCGTGATTGTTCTCCTGTTCTTAACTTGCAATATATATATATTATATAAATTACAAACATATATATACACACACATATATTTATATTAAGAGTATCTGAAGGGGGTATTTTTTTGTATGAATATGTCAAAGTCTAGCTTTGCTAAACAACATTATTTTGATAATTGTCCATGTATGTTAACAGGAATTAATGCCTGTCATCTATGAAAAGTATTTGTGAACAGAAAACCACCCTTGAATCTTATAATGGTTACTATATTAGCGAGAAGTCATAATCATGAGAAATAAGGAACTCAGTTTTGCATGTTCATGGTAAATAAATTATAGAAATACTTTTACGTAACCTATATTGTAATGAAAGAGTATATCTGAAGAGGAATGTTTTATTAATACCCTGGCTGCTGCATTTTTACAAAATGTCAATAATAATAATATTTGAAGACTTAGAGAGCTAAGGTCACAAGTAACAAAATTGTTAATTACCGCTGCAATGACTTTTGTACCCCTTGCTTCTGTGTGACTGAAAACTCCACTATTTTGCTCTACTTCTCTGAAAGCCTCTGGCTAGAAATTTTGGCTCTGTTTCCTCTGTCTTTTACTCCTACTATCCCTGAGGCAGGTCATATTCCTCCAGTCCTTTTTCAAGCTCCTACACATCTTACTAATAGCAACTATTCTGGTGCCTGATCTTCAGATTTCTTCTTAAGCTTTCCTTGTTATCAGCTTTCCTTTGTCCCCCACACTTCCAGTTGCTAAAATAAAGCTTTAGTTATCCTACTGTTTTCTACCAATGGGAATGATGTAAATTTGTAACATTCCATATCAAAGCAGACTCTTTTTTATCCTTATTATAAAGCCTAATACAAGATTTCTTGCAAGTGTAATGAGATAAAAATTAAATAAAATATCAATTGTTAAGCACAAAACATATCTGGGCAAGCTTTCCAGTGAAGAGTTGATTATTCAGTAGCCATTAACTCATTTAGCCATTACCTTTAAAAATAAAATTAAATAATCTAGAAAAACTAAATGTGACTTTTTTCCCATTTTTGACTTGATTTGCAAATCAACCAGAAAGACAAAGGAGGAAGATTTGTTTATCACCTGTATTTCCTCTGTCTGTTGTATGCTCTCAGCTTATATTATAGTCCAGGCAGCTGTTTGTGTATGCTTGAATAGTTGAAAATTTAAGGTTGAAAGTATTACACTGATTTTAGATTATTTTCTAAATCTAAGAAACTAATTCTGCTCTAGAACTTAAATTTTACAGTTCTGAGGCAGGAAAGCTGACCATAACCAGGATACTGATGAGTATTTCAGAAATTTACACTAAACATAACACTTCAATAAGAAGGAAAGACATAAAAGAAAAAAGGAATTTAAGATAACATCTCATGTGTTTTTCTCCCCTTTAGCTCCCTAGAGATTTTAACACATGATACTTGTTAAATGGTTTGAAAAGTGAACTAGAGACACCCTTGAGTGAAACGAAGTATTACAGTGACTATGAGTATTTAACAATTAAATTTCTTAACATTTCTGCAACAAAATTATTTTCAGTTTCACTGAAAACACAATTATTTACAGCGTGATTAAAAGGGACAAAACCGGTGAAGTCTTTGTTCACTTACCAACTCCCAGTTACTACATAATAGGTCTGTTTACACATTAATTTGACAATCTCTGCTGGGTCAACTAAAAATGGCAACCTTTCTCAAGTATTTAATCTAGTCTGAAAGAGCTATTGAAAGAGAGCAACACCACACAGGTCAAGTCCTATGGCCACCAATGACAGCATGGTGCTGAGTACAGATGTGCCTGTTACACATGGCATCCTGCTACAGAATGTTAATGACATGCTACTTGCTTTAAGTAAATTATTTACTAGTCTTTAATTATGAAGAACTTCACAAGCCATTAAACCCAAGTTCCCGTGGATTCAATAAGCAATCAAAACTTCTACAATGTAAAAGGCTTTAGATGAATAGAAACTCCTATGGTCTCCTAGGTTTTGACATACTGTTTCTGCACCTGCTATTTCACTAGGAAAACCAAATATTTGATGTTTCTTGATTTTCTGGAGAAATTGAGAGTTTCAGAAATCAGCATGGACAATATCACAAGGTAGATGTTTGTGGGCATGACCACTTTGGCACATTTTGATCTTTCAGCATCTGCATAATTTATTATTCTGGAACTGTAATTTCAAAATAAGGAGTGTATGAAAGAATGTCCTTGTATGGATGAATAATTGGTGAAAACATTGTAAGAGAAGGTGTGAAGGGAAGTCATCAGTGGGGTTCTTTAGTAATTTATATACTGACTTTTTTGTGTTCAGCAACAATCTGGAAAGTGAGAGGAGCAATGAGATGTGATAGTTTGACAATATATAAAAGAATTCAGAGTAGTGAGGATGAGGGAAGGCATTAGAAATGAGGTCAGAAAGACTTTATGATACAGTGAGTGGTCAGATAAAAATCAGATTAATTATGTACATAAGAAGAAAGATCTCTGGCTTCAAATATAGGCAGGTGGAGTCTGAGATGAAAGTTGTGACTTAGAAGCAAGATCCCTCTCCCATAGAAGTATCAGCTCAATGCACTGTGTCATCTTCAAGCCACCAAGTTCAAGTTTTACAATACCCAGTCCTTGAGTAGTACTAGATATAGTTTAAACCACTATCTTATATAAAACAGCCTAATGGTTTTCTATTTCTCACCTTCAATGAAGCAATTTACCAAATTTGACATTATTTAGCCTAACACACTCAATTATTACAACTTGTGCTGGAAGGAAGTGAGATTTAATCTTTTATTCTCAATGTTCTCTAACTTTAATGTAACTCTAATCTACTCTTTGTCAGCAAGTTATTCATACACTATTTTAGGGTGCTGAGCCTGCAAGCCAGTGAACCACTTCAGCTTGCATCAAATTAACCCTAATGAGATTGCTCAGCTCCAAAGCATGCTAAACTCTGGGAAGAAAGGCCCCAGAAGGAACAGAACACTGTTTCTTTTTTTCTCTGTCCATGAATAAGTTAAAAGCATGTAGACTAAAAACTCTAGCTTAAAATATGAAGGAGTTAATTTATGGGGGCATCCTATGAGGGCACAGTAGTTCAAAATGTCCTAGACAAAATGGAAATGAGATAGTGATGCTAATATATATTTATTTCTTTCAAAAGACAAATAGCTCTGGTTACTGAAGATTCTCAGCAGAACTTTTACTTCAAATTGAAGCTGAAATATTAGTACACAAAAATTAAATTGACTTTGGGCAGCAATTTCCAGTCATGTCTTTTAAAAAGAGCTGCCATATCTATTTGGACAAAATGGAAAAACCAGCACAACAGATTTCTTTCCATCTATACTGTAGCTAGCATAGTGCCCTACTGATCCATGCAACCTATTAAATACGTATTTTACCCCTTCATCAGGAAGGATTCAAGATCTGTTTGCACTGCTACGTCAAAGTTTACCCAGCCTATTTGGCTCGCTTTGTCACTAATTGCTGCTGCCAAAGCTGCACCAGCCACGCTGGAACATGTAGCAGATCAGAGGGGTGTCTTTGTACCATGAACAAATTAAGCACTGTTTTTAACTCGCCAAATTTTCTATTCCTGATGTGTGTGATTGCATAGAGTCACATCTTGGTTTGCTTAGGTATCTGATAAGGTTGATACCAGAAAGGGATCTGGCTAAGACCCAAGATTTTGGCAGGAATAACAAGCACTGGCTTGTGTGCTTCAATGCAGCTTGTTTCCCAAAACTCTGTAACCTCACAATCTGTAAAAACATGGCTATACTAAGGTTTGTATCAAGGTTTACTAAATGTGCAGCAAACCTATAACAAAGCCTCGTTTACCTAGCTTTTGTGCAGCCCTGCTGCAGAAGAGTCTGTACTTCTATCTTCCCTGTGTAAGGGTTCTTGTATCTGTGATAGATGCTTTTGTCAGGTGCCAGGCTGGATCTTGTTGAAGAAATGACGCTCCAAAAGTCAGCACAGATTTTAACAGAATCAGAGGGTTTTTTCCTTTATTTGGGAGAATTAAAAGTTGTCCATGAAAGCATTTATGTAACAGGAACAAACTTTACAGGGAAAAAGCAGATTTCTGGTTTTTGATAGAGGTTATGGCTGATTTATTGATTATTGGAATATTTTCAATAATTTCCCCTATTTTTAAAAAATAATAAAACATCTGGAAACAACTTTAAAGCATGTTCCAATCATGTTTTCAAACCGTGAATAAAAGCAAAAGGCCAAGACAGCTAAAACTTTACAAGATCATTCTGCTAATTTCAAGTGAAAACCCAGCACCTAATCTGGGGCTATTCCTGTACTTGGGGGATGATTTCCAGTTCTGTCACCGGTGGCGTTTCGATGTGAGTGTCAGCAACACTTGGCTGCAAACACGCTCATGGAGTTTGCGACAATTAATGCTGTTTGGACTTTTTTTTTTTTTTTTAAACAAAATGGGTNGACGGGCCGTGCCGGGGCCCCGCTGCCCTGCCCGGCATGGGGCGAACCCTGCTCGGCAGGGGCCCAGGGTGGTGCCCGCAGCCCCGGCCGCAGCGCCCCGAGGGAGCCGCAGGAGCCTGCCCAGGTACGAGCCCCGCGGCGCCGGCCCAGGCCAAGAGCAGTGGCGCCTCCAGCGACCGCGCGGCTTTGTGGGCCTGGTTTGTATTTCAGGGCCTTCCAGGGCAGTGTAACAGTGAACAAACGCTTTGCCTGTTTTTACAAAGAAGTAGCTGCTTCTNAACAAAACAAAACAAAACAAAACCCCAAACCAAGGTTACAAAAGCAGCTCTAGCGAAGGGATTTTCTTAGACGTCCGTTCAGTGAAGCTTCTAGAAGCACTTCTCCGCCGCAGGTCCCGTGTGTGCCGTTGCCCGGGCGTTCTGTGCCTCCCGCTGGATGCCGCGGGCCGGGGGCTCGGCTCGGCTCGGCTCGGCCCGGCCCGGCCCTCGGGGATGGAGCGCGGCTGCCAGGCCTCGTTTGGCGGGGCCTATCCAGGCGGAGCCCCCGCCCGAGCACAGACGCACNGCCTTCCAGGGCAGTGTAACAGTGAACAAACAGTGTAACAGTGAACAAACGCTTTGCCTGTTTTTGCAAAGAAGTAGCTGCTTCTTTTTTTTTCTTTTTTTTTTTCTTTATTTTTTTTAACCTCCTCCTATATGCCTGTCCTGTGAGTCGAGTTCTGCTGTTTCTCATAAATAAAGCGCAGTAGGGGAATGGTCTTGTGGCTGACTTGTTTTCCACCAGTCTTTTGGTCGGAGCTGGGGACAGCAGAAGCTTTGGAACGCAAGAGTGTCAGTCGCAGTGATGTTAGGAAGCAGATGCTGTCATGTGTAACCCACAGAGTCAGTGAGCGAAAACTACCGTGTATCTGTCAAGGATTTCCTGTTGGTGTGTGAGCAGCCGTCTCCATGCTCGCATACCCACTTCTCATGGGATTCCGATTAACCTGAATCAGAACTGGGTGGTCAGGCTGCCTGATGTACTTGATACAACACAAGCGTCGTGGAGCTGTTTTCTGTTTATCTCTTTTGCTTATCTGTAGAGACTGCTGAAAAAGGTGACGACTGAAGAATAGGGAAAATACACTTACTGGTATATAAACAAAGGAATTAGAGATTTTTAGGGGTGGGATGTATGTGTGAATCACTTAATATGCTGTGCAGTGAATAAATGTCATAATTCTGTCTGCTTGAGTTTATTAAGTCAAAGCTGGAGGTATCCTTGAAGCTATTCTGTTTTAGGAGACCTTGGGATCTTGAGTGGTTTTTTCCCCTGTCAACTGAGTAATCTGCTTGCGATCCACAAAGGCAGGATCTTTTCTCTCTTGTGTGGGAAGCCCTTCTTCCCAGCTTGATGTCCTCTGGTTGGCACAGCATCCAGTGATTCAGACTGTGATTTACAGCATTACAAACATGCAGTGTGTCTGCACAGGGCAGAACACTGGCATCTCATCTTTATTAGGATGAGATTTGTCTTTTGAGAAAGTAGAATCATCAAATCATCCTAACAGCAGTGTGTGTTGTGGCTCAGCAAGAATGGCTTTGTCAAAGAAGTCACAAAGAGTAATTGGGAACTCTACAAGTCTTCCAAGTCCTTATACCACAGACAAAGTTCACTTGCTGCATATTCTGAAATGGAATATTTGCATTTACCTGGAGAAGACATTTGAATTTCAGTTCTCTGAGATGGTGGCCCTGTTTCTGTGAGACATGTTTGCTGGTCAAAATAGAGTAAAAGATGATGAAAGCATTTATGTTTTTTTTTTTTCCTTTCTAAGCACAGGTGTTTCAATTTGGTTTAGGTGATCTGTCACTTTATTCTAATGAAGAATAGGGCTTTCTTTTGATAGCACTGCATGTTCTGTTTCAATACGGCTTCATAAAAAAAATTTATGTTTGCTCCATGGATCCATCACTGTTGCATCTAACAGGGACGTTGGAGCCAAACATGTGATAGAAGAAACTGTTTTGTTTGAGGCCTGAGGCCTCTATAAAGTAACAGTAAAACTTGCTTCTACAGGATTAGCAGCTCTCAGTTTTGGAGAGCAAATCCTGGGGAAGGAGTACAAGCTGTGGCCTCCTCCAGAAGAGTTTCTGGAGTTCAGGAAGCCACAATGATCTATTGTGTGGAGCATGCTGGGATGGTCAGACACTGGCTTGTGCTGGTCTTGAGAGGGGAGAGATGGCTTGAGTGTCACCCATTTTGGGAACGGGGGTTTGAATGGGGAATGCTGGCTCAGCATGGAGCATTTCATGGCTGCCTGCTGGAGAAGCAAATTTGTGTCCCC
This sequence comes from Anthoscopus minutus, assembly GCA_013399455.1. NCBI lineage: Eukaryota > Metazoa > Chordata > Aves > Passeriformes > Paridae > Anthoscopus > Anthoscopus minutus. The sequence continues at coordinate 78,079 of VWYI01030892.1, read as the reverse complement.
TCCTTGCCCCTACAACCCTGTATGCTGCCATCCTTCATTGCCACTATGTTTTTGTGATGGGGGGCAGGAAAGGAGAGAGAAAGAAAGGATACTGAGCAAGTATGTCTGAACTGGGGAGAAGAAGGATATATTTTATCCGTAGTGATGCTGGGGAGTGCAGGGGAAAAGCTTGAGAATTGTTGTAATGAACAAATTATGTAGCAAAAAAGAAGATCCTTCCATTTGAGCAGAGAAACCTTCTTTTCTTGATTTTAAACTGGCTCCCCCCTCACCCCCACCAAATTTGGCTATTATGTGCTATTATTCCTAAAATATCCAGAACTCTTTGGCAGCAGTGGGTCCATGCCTAGCTTTTTGTGCTATAGCTGCTAAATTTCTCATAGTTCTTTTGTATTATTCTTCTCTAGGCAGGAAGACTGGTTTGATTTTTAAAAAAATCTTTATTCTGTGTTTAAATTTGTTCTTGCTTAACCCACCTCTGAACATTTAATATGACTTCTGCATCTGCAGACATAATCATAAATGCATGTTATAACAACCAGAGCAAGTAGGGTGAATCCAATACTTTAGGTACATTTTATGTGGAACTTTATCATATATTTGCATTCAACTAACGTTTTAATTTTCTTGAAGCCCTGTTCCTCCTCTGGGGAAGGTAATTTTTGTTTTACTGTTAATGTAGTAAGATATGTAGAAGATTTAAGAGTGTACTTGGGCTTACAGGGAGTTGGATAACACCTCAAGAGACTCTCAGAATGGATGTCCTGCATTTAAAATTAGGCTGTGTAGGTAATATATTAAATATATTAACATTTAGGTGATCTCTGTTTTCCACTTTTAAGAACAGCTATGCAGTTTAGTGGACAAACATTTAGAATTCGCTGCAGCTCTTTTCAAGATGGTTCTTTGGAAGACATGATGTCTGCTTTGAAATTTTGGTGTCTTTTTTATTACAGGAGAGTTCCTAGTAAGAGATACTATTCTGCCTGCAATAATAATGGTTCTTATTAGACATAGAGAATCAGATTGTGTGTATGGTCTGTAAAGGACCAGTGATTGTAAAGAACTGGCCTTTTTGAAACAAGTAACCAGTCTTTGCATGTGCATTGGTCAAAATAAATAATGTAAGAAAACCCTTATAAATACTTCTCTAGGATGTGTAAGATGACAGATGTGTAGAAATACAGATGATCCACATATATATGTATTTGCAAGATTAGAGCCTGAAAAAGAAAATAAATGCTATTGAAAACCCTAAAAGGAAAAGTGTATTCTAGTGAAAGAAAATTTCATGATTCAATACAAACTTTGTTTTTTGCAGAGGCAGCAGGATTGTGACTTGCACTTGCACAGTCAGCGACTGGAAAAATGCCAGATTCTGAAAGTAATTTGCTGTCTTCACATGAAGATGCTATAGATGGTACTTCAGTCTTGAATGAAATGAAAATTTCAGATGAAAAGCAATCTGTTGGAAAAAACCCAGTGACTCAGATTGAGAAGAATGGCTATCCTGATTCCATATACATAAATGCAGCTAAGATTTTTCAAGGCATTCATACTGAAAAGAGTAAGGATGGAATCCTGGTGCGATATGGCGATAACTCCCAGTCTCCCATGATGCCTTTTAAAGATGAGCATTGCAAGCGTGTATCTTATGAACTGGCTTTCAATGCTCTAAAATGTAAGTACAAAACTTACCAACAGAAATGATGCAGCAGAGAAAACAAGGAGAAACAAATGTTCAGTGTCTGCCTGACAGCAGAGATCTGGGGAAATTTTTGTTAAGTTTCAGGTTATTAGAGTCACAGATTCACAGAATATTCTGAATTGGAAGGCACCTACATGGCTCATCAAGAATGGCCTATAAGGAGATTGAACCTACAACCTTGGTGTTATTAGCACCCTGCTCTGACCAACTGAGCTCATCTCAGTGGTTCTTTTCAGATCCTAATTATGGATGAATATATACATTTACTAGACTACTCATATCCCTCTAATGTTTAAATATAGCTAAGTGTTATTAGCATTTGTGAAATCAAACATTTAAAGCCTATTCTTTTTAATGTAAATGAATGACATAGGGTCATTCTGTTGGTCTACTGTTGGTGATTGAATTTGCCCTCAAATTTTCATGTTTAAAATTATAATTTAATGACTTACAAGGTTTATGTCCACAGAATTTTGTAGAGTGGCATAACTTGTCAACATTTTTTCCTTTTTACAGATCAAGATCTTCTTGAAGAAATGTTGTTAAATAGTAATGCTTACCCATGCTACTCAATAGTAAGTGAACATTTTTGTGAGACATTTTTGTGAGACATTTTTATGTTTATATAATTAGTACCTTTTGTGAGGATTCTACAACATCCTTCAAAACAACCTTTGTTGTTTTGAACTACATGACAGCCTTAGACTGAAATATTGCTGACTTATTTGCATAGTTGTCTAAAGCATCCATCTCCAAAGTCTGTTGTGAGATTCTGTTGCAATTAATTGCTGGAAGTCAAAACATTCAAAGAAAGAAGGTGGGAGAGTGGGCCATGAACTTTACTGCAGCATTGTACTTGCTCAGTGATAATGTCTATGTCCATGTGCTTTCCTTCCCAGCTGTGTCCCCTTGTATGGAATGAAGTTTTAGAATTGGTAGGATATTCTGCTGTTCCTTCCAGCTTTGTCTTTGATGCCTTTAAAAATTGCAAGATTAACTTGAGCTGATACTGCTTGTGGAGGTTGATGCGAGCAGGAAAATGATCTAACACATTTATCTTTGCCTTGTTTTTGTAAGGAAGTAAGACTTTCATACTAACATTTTGTGTATGTCGTTATTTCCATAATAACTTGATTTTTCTAACTAATCTTGGTCAAATTTGTAAGAGGTGAGACTTTTAAAAGGCACAATAACTGTAAGAATTTCATGCAAAGAGGCAGACAAATCCTGGTTTAAACATTTAGACAGAGAAAGGAAGTTTTATAACTGAGCATATGGGATGCTACATATGGAAGAATCCCACAAGAGGAGGAATTGATAGACAAGAAGTTTTTGTTAGCTTAGCTATTTAACTACTTTATGAAGAGAAAATAATTTTAAAGTTTCAATTCTGATAACATTAGAAGTTAAAGTACAGTATTTTATCTGTGTGCATGGAGAAAGTTTTTAATTTTGATAATCTAAATCACTTAAAAATGATGTATTTGAGTTAAAAAAACTTAAAAAAAATACTCTTGCAGGTAAACATTTAAGAGTTTTTAATGCCTTTTACATGGGAGACTGCTGTTTGATATGGATCTTTTTGCAGAAATAAGGCATGCTTTGGGTCACTTTTTCTATCCAGTTGCTTTCTCTTGCAGCCAGATGAATTAACCAGCTTGCTTGTTGTGATGCTTTATGACCTACAAGACCGAAAGTTTCAAAAACGAAAGATTTTTACTGAAGAGGAACTTGTAGCAGAAGTTCAGGAAATAGGGCATTATTTATACAGGTATAAGTGCAAAGAGCTATTTTTTGTTGATATAGATTAGTAAAAATGAAGAGTTGTATAATCTGTGCCTTTTAAAGGTAATTATTAAACATGTCTTTCACCTTAAAATTTTGTGGGCTTTTTTTTTATGAAAGCCTAGTTTGTAGGCAAATGTTCATATTTATATAGTTATGAAAAATATAGAAAAGAAACCATCCTTATATTGTAGATTATTTTTCAGGCATCTTACCTTATTTTGGCATTGTTGAAACTTTCATGCAGTTCTAGGAAGGAAATTAAATATTCAGTAAATACTCATAAATGCAAGTGTAATAGAGTCAAGAGGTCATGGAATGGAATAACGTTTGTCTATTTAGGAGTACTTCTACTATGAAACTTTGTTAAATATTTATTAAGTAATTAGATCTCTTCCATCAGTCAGTTGACTAGCTCAAAAGGCATTTATTGGACAAAATTGTGTTGCTGCGGGATTAAGAATGGCCAAAAAAGCTCATGAATCTCTTAAGTGCAAGGTATTTCTGTAGGGCAGTAAGTAAGATATCTGAAGTAGCTTACCAGCAACTTTTATTTATTTTGAATTATCATATATCAAGAATATGCATGAAGCTTGGGAAGAAAAGACTGGAAATGTTTTCTCAGATTTTTTCATGTAATAATAATAATAATAATAATAATAATAATGATAAAAGAGACTCCTGGTTACCAATACTTGTATTGTTTCTGTACATGTTTAGGGGACAGCTTTCATCAAATGCTTATTCTGCACATACATGTATTTACGTTTTCAAACATGCAAATGAATCTGATGGTTGTATTCCACACACTGCAGTTCCAAAACATACTGAGATTTTTTTCGAGCTGTCTGAGAAAATGGATGTCACCTGTTATAATTCCAGTCCTGCCTGATTTAATTAAAATAATCTTAGCCGTTGACTACCACCTGGCATCTGCTGTTGTCTGGGGTAGAAAATGTTCTGTAACTATTTTCTGTTGCACCTTGCAGAAGGTGTCCCTTTTGGATTTGGTTTCTGAGCAAGATGGTGTTGTAACAGAAATGTTGCATTCTCTTAGCTGATGAAAACATTTAAAAACTTACTAAACTTGTGACTGTTTTTATAGTTATAGAACCAAACTGGCAGCTGCACTAGCACGATGCCGCATCAAATATGATGCTCTTTCAATTGAATACTTTGTACCAGAAACCATATCGAAGCAGGAACAAAGGGCTTCTGCTTTACCTGTCTGGTTTTGGATAAACACATTGAAAATCAGGTAAGATCTTTAAAGTATCATCTGATATTGATGTTTTTGCATATGAAGTGATGTATTTTGTTACATACTTCTTTTAGAATTTCCAGGTTATGTTTTCAGCAGTAATTAAAAATTCTTACAGGAAACTCTGCTTAGTCCAGTGCCATTGTGTTATATTTTTTTAGTTTTTATATATTGCAGTAGTGGTATTAATACACTGTTTTGAAACAGTTCTTCTTACTATTCTTTTGCTTATATGGGTCTTTCTCCAAATAAATGAGGAAATAAAGTTAGAAAAAAAAATGGGCGAGTTAACTAAAAAATAAGAGAAAATGTCTTGAAAAACAGGTGTATGAGTGTAAACCATAATCTTGGCAAAGTGTGTTAACACACAATACTTAAACCTGCTGTTTATTCTGTAAGGATAGTGTAAACTTGAAATTAAAATACACTTTTAAAAATCCTTATATTCTGTAGACTACTATATATGTAACACTGATGTTCCCAGTTCTGTACTAACTCATACATGAACCATACCAGATTATACCTGTTATCTGTTTTGTTAGACAAGTAATCCATTTTATAACATTTTCAAGAATTTTGTTTACTACTCTTGTCTTGCATTCAATGTTCAGTGCTTAGGTTATAGGCTTTTCAAGATAATGTATCTTACTTCAGGTGTGACTTTAGAACCCTTAAATGGGAAATAAATAAAAGCTGCTCTGTTCATCCCAGGTTTAATGTACTGTATAAACTTATGGCACTGTCTGAAATAGCATTTCAACAAATATTTCTTGCTATATATACCTTTAAAACTTTATGATATTTGAATTGCTAACCTCAGCAGTTATGCCTTCATTACATTTACACAAGGTAAATGTATCTTTCAGTATCAGCCATTAAAATTATTGGTGAGTTGGGCTAGATTGAAAGCAGTTGAAAGAACTATAGCATTCTAGCAGTAAATTTACTACAGTGTCTCCTAAGCACATGAACATTTCTGTTTTGATGCTTTGAATCATCCTCTGCAGACACATGCCTCTTTTAAAGTCTATTGTATCAGACTTATTAGCATAATTTAATGTTTCAAACCAGAACTTACATGCCTAAAGTAGAGTAAGTTTCCCTCCTGCATTTGACAGTATGCATTTTATTCTTAAAAATTATTAAATCAATGAAAAAATTCTTAAAATCAATGTAAACTATGTTGCTTAAGTAACTTGTATATTTAATGGTCAGAGTTGTATGTTAACAGCCTTGAAGATGTTATCAGAGATTTGGAGATGAAGGGACTCACAAAGGTTGAATCTGTGGCAGACTTTAACCATTATACATTTGCTGTGGACCAACATTGCCATGATGTATTGGTTTTTCCTTCCTCTCTTAGAGAAGAACTGCTTAATTTAGATCTTTTTGCAAATTGCAAACTCTTATTGCAGGTGAGTTGATGTACAGCCTTGAATCAGATGATCTGCAAAATGAAAGAATTGCTTTGAGTTAGAAAGTTGTGTATTGTGTGACTATTAAATGAGTCAGGCAGCAACAAACTCTTTAAAGGTTTTGGACATTTGTTATAATTAGGTTACAAACTGATCCACTTACTAAATTCTGCATACAAATGTCAGTGCTACTATTAAGTTAGTAGAATGTTTTTAAATTTAATCTTAGAGCTGTTGAACTAAATATAAAAAAGTGGTCAAAAGAAGTAGTTTCACTTCTGAGAATGTGAGGAAAGTTTCAATATAGCTCCATATACTTTCCCCCAGATAGTAGATAGTGGTATGCTGTTGTAATATTTCTTTCTCTTCAAATGCATGTTTGTGATGGAATGATCACACTTCTTTGTATTTTGTGCAAAATGCAAAGTTCCTTGATCTCCATAACCCTCACTGGTCTTTTTCCTGACTTGCTATCATTAGATTCCCCAATGAAGTTCAGTGGGAGGTTTCTGTTCTAGAGTAGTGGTTTGCAGTAACCATGCAACAACACAACCATGAATTATCTGAATGGTCTGATGATTCTTGAGTGTCTAGCAGAAACATTTCAACCAACATTTTCACTAGATGTCTGAAAACTTAAGCCTCAAAATTTATTGCTCAAATTAAAAAGTTACTTAGAATTCAATATTGCATTTCAGTTTGTAGATTTTAAATAGAATACTTACAGAAAAGAACTGTAGATGACAGCCCTATAGGTAATGGGAACAAATTTTGAAAGTTGCTACTTAAAAGTATTCAAAATGACTAAATAAAACCATCAAAACCTCCATCTGTGGGGTGGTGCTTGAATGCTGTGTGTACATAGACAATGATGTGAACTCAAAGGCACTTTCTCTTTCCTGTTCCATTTATGATCAGTTTGTCAGATTTGGTGCAAGACCTGGTATCTGTGGTCATTATCTTCACTCCTTGCCTTTTGAAGCAATTTGATTAAGTTTTCTCTTAATCACCAGTAGTACGAGAGCATTTAGTCTTGTGGAGCTGTCCCTATGTTTTCTGCAATTCAGTCTGCCTCTGTTGTTTGAATGTTAGCAAAATCTTGATCTTTGATCTACAAGGGCAACCTTTCTCTTGTAATTATTATCAAGAGCTATGGGAATAGTTTTGCATTTCTCTGTTAAGCTGTCTCAGAGGATGAATTCTGCCTGAATTGTGGCCTTTGTCTTTTCTGGAACAAGCTGTTGCTAGTTCCTCCATATGGGGATGATATGTACTTTATTTTCATCTATAGATATTATGTTATTTTATGTATTGTTTAGAATTAACTTATTTAAAGTTATTGAGTGACTGCTTGGTTTTGTAATTTATTCAATTCTGTATTAGTATTATCTGTATATTAATTCTGATTATATATATCTCGCTGATTAGGTTTTTTTCTCCCTTCTCTCCCATTTGCTATGAGAACAATGAAATACTTTCCTAATTTGGAAAAGAAGGTTGGCATTCATACAAACCAAAATAGTTGATAATACTTAATTTTTATGTCGTTGTTTTGTAGGATAAGTCTCGCAGCCTTGCTGTACACTCTGCACGGGCGCTCTTGAGTGAAGGTGGTGATGTTATAGTGGCTCACTCAGGTTCCCATCTGACCATTGCCCATATGTCAGTGCTGACACATCACAGCACGTCTAGAATTTTTGTTTGTGGTGTGAGCTCTTCAGCAAAAGAAGAAGAACTGATGAACAGTTTCAGTCATATGGGATGTAAAAGTAGGTGCTAAAAGAGTAGGTATTCAAAAAGTATTGTAATACAGATGTTTGTGATACCTGTAAATATGGACCAATTCTATCAGAACTCAGAGATCCCTTCTTTGGAGGCTTGGGGATGGCAGTAACATTTTTGTCACAAGATGAGCTGGTAGCTCTTTGGCTACAGTCAAGTTAATTGCAGTCTAACCACAGATGTGAGCTCCTGAAACATTGGTGATTTTTCCCATAGAAATAGCTTCTACACAGCAGTTGGTGTAGCTGGTAGCAGGGAACTTTTGGTGTTTTGGCTGTTGCTTTCAGTCTGATTTCCTGCTGTTTGGAAATGTTAATCCAAAACACATGCACTTGTTCAGTTTACCTGGATGACACAATCAGGACAGAATGCATCAAGACTGTAACCCCATTAACTGTCTTTTCAGTGGAAGATGCAGCCCTTTAATCTGTTTGAAATCCATAGGCCATATTTTGGAGGATCTGAATCTAGCGGGCTCTAGCTCTGTCAAATTCTGTGTTATACCACAAGTCTCTTCACCTGTATCACCTGTAGGCAGGCTTGCTTGAAGTCTGTAAGAGTTGAGTTTTCATTGTTTTTCAGATATTCAGTTGTTACATGAAAGCTTTACTGAGCTTAAACCAACAGACCCAAGAATTGAAAAGGCAAAAGTTATTTTGCTGATACCACAATGCTCTGGACTGGGTGCTGGGAATCCAATGGAGCTAATTTTAACTGAACACAGAGGTAACTTTTGATACGATATCTAGCTCATCCTTTCTGGTGGAAATAGATCCAAGTATTGTAGTGTAGACAGTGTAGGTGCTTCAGTAAATTGTATAATTTTATTAAAGAAACCTTCCTTATTTTAATTACTATAAAACATATAAATTAACTTGCGTAATTCTGTGACTGCTTCAGGTTGATAGGATGAAAGTTTGAGGGTGATTCTGGGGAGCAGAGTGTGTATAGCTTTTTTATAAGTAAAAAGACTATAGGCAGAAAATTTATTTCAAGATACCAACATGTATATAATTTTCTATTGGCTTACATTCCTTTATTGACTGTTTGTATAAGTCCTTTCACTGTACAATTTTCATTAAGCAGAAGCAAGTAAGAGGCACCAGTAATTACAGGTGAAAAAGTAAAATAAATCAGGCATTTCTTGGTATTCTAATTTGTAAAACCTACCTTCCCACTGCACATTAACAATCAGGTCTGCTTCTGCAAACAACTGAATTTTCACACACTAGTACAAATTGCAAGACTAAATTTACTACTCTGCTTTTAGATGCAGGATTTCTACGAGACTTTTTCCAGGGATTTCTGTCTAAGGATAAACTCAGTATTCTTGCTGAGAGGCAGCTTAATGAGTTGGTTCATGCACTGAAATGTAAGTGTGCTGGTTTCCCAGTTTCTGGGAAGGCTTTGCTCTATCAATTCCATTGTATTATCACCAGTTTTAATATAGCTAAAAATACACCGATTACTCTATTAATTACTATTAATTAAAAATAAGCATGTAACTAAACACCCTGAATAATTATTTCCTCCAGTCTGAAGGTGTTTGTGTGTCCTGGTGTCCACCACAGATTAATACAGTACTCTTCAGTATTGTGTACAGAACTGGCTTATGGCTTAGTTATACACTGCTTTGGTAATTCTGCAAATGTAGTCTCCCTCCATGTGCATGCTGCCACTTTCTTCCTCTGTCCTTTGGTAGCTGTGTGAAAAGACTGGAGATTTTGTGCTGGAAACTGAAAATATTTGAAAATATTTGAATTATTTTAGAACACTAGCAATCAGGAGGTAAAAGTGACATAATTTTAATGATGTTTTTAATCCTTACCAAACCACTCTCTGTATGAAGAATCCAAAGAGTAAAAAAAGTTGTGTTTTGTATTGTAGTTAACAAAGTACAAGCTATTGTTTACTGCACTTGTTCAATTTACCCAGAAGAAAATGAACTTGTAGTGAATAAAGCACTGGAATCTGGAGTGGAGGGAGATAAAGTACGACAATATAGGTACAGAATTTTGCTTTGGCCTATCAAATTTGAATTAATTTTTGCATCATTTTTCAGGGTCATTGAAGGGATTCCTGGTGAATGGTAACTTGTATACATCAATAAAGGATTACCACTGGGGTTTTTTTCCATTGAATAAGCTGATATAAAATCAAAAATCTGTATCATAAGACATAAGAGCTTTATTTAGTAATGCAAGGAGGATGTGAGCCTTGTAGCCTGTTTTATCAAATTCCAAGGAACATAGGAAAAAAATCCAGATCATGTTGAGAACTTGGAAACAAAGTTTTGCAAACTTCCCATTAAAAGTGAACTAGCCAGACAAATCAGATTATTACTTTTAAATACTGAATACATTTCTCTGTAACCATCTTTGAATAAAGCTCTGGTGCAAGAGGGTTAGTGGAGCATTAAGGAGTAGGACTCTACCTTACAGTCCTCATTGAAGAGGAGGGGGTTAAAATTACTAAGGACATTTTGATAGTGTTTTTCTGTACTGAGACAGCTTAGTACTAGTTTGCCAGCCTTATGAGTAAAGTCCTTGAGACTGTTTTATAACAACCAGACATTTCTGGAATACAAGAACAGGAGAAGAGGCTAGTTCTTCCCTCCCCTCTCATGCACTGCAAAACTTTAAAACTGGAGAAGCCCTCAATTAGAACAAATAGCAAATTTTCCTAACATAAGATTTTTAGTTTAGATAGATATTTATTATGAGCATATGTAACTCAATGTCAACACCTCTACAATTTCTGCAAGCTGCTTAGTGTTTTCAGACCATTCCCCAACTTCAGGGACAACTTGATAACTCAGTAATTGCACACATGAGAAAGAATATAATTTTTCATTGTCTGATTATGTATTTATTAGCTGGTGATTAATATACTTAATAATTGTGGAAAAAAGGAATTACTGAAAAACATGGAAAAAACCCAGTTCTAAAAAGATGAATTCTTACATCTTTCTTGAATTGCAGTTTTTAAAAATTACAATAAAGCTATGTTATTGAAAGACATAAATTGAAAATTACTTTCAATGTCTTCTTGTTTATTTCCTTTTATATTCTTAAATATTGTTTTCTGGTCTTCCATTTCTTTTTTACAGGCTTATTCCTTCTGTTTTTTCTACTTGCTCCGATTCAGAGGCTTCCACTGAAACATTTTTCAAAGTGGAGCCATCAGAATCTTCCAGTGGTTGTTTCCTAGCTGTTCTAGAGAGAGAGGTAAGCTATGAAAATAACAATTTAAAATCACAGGAGATGAGTACTACAATTTTCTACAGAAAAATAAACAAAATACAGCGTTTTAAATACAATTTTGGGCTGTTCTTTAGTTGTCTTAAGACCAAAAGACAGGTGACCAGTTGAAATGTGCCACTTCTGGAGTTTTATGCTGAGCACAGCTTTAAAATGTGTGCCTGTTCTTCTGGAGCTGTTCGTGATCAAAGCAGGCTCTTGATCCAAGTTAGTACCAACAATATCTAGAGGAAATATATTGCTGTTATCACACTTTGGAATGAAATACATAGCTTGATTAGACTCATGATAAATGGTGTCTAGTATTGTATTTGTATCTATATGTATTTGTTATATGTGTCACCAGGATTTCCCAGTATCCAAGCAGCTGAAATCTTAATCTCTATGGGTGACACTATTATAATTTTAATAACATAGGTATGAATCTGTTTCCTTCCCAAACTAAGGCATATGCAAATCTGGCTTGAAAGGCATGGGGCTTTTGCTGAGTAAATGGAAAAGTCTTTGCATGATTCCTGAGGAAAGGCCTTACAGAACCAGTTTGCATCTCTGAGCATCAACATTTTCCTCTTGTCTCTAAGAAAAACACACATTTTTCCCACCAAAAGTGGAAGGGCTGTGGGGAAGAATTAATCAGAATTTCATTGCAGATTAAAGATAGGAGCTCTTACTTGGTTATTTGTACCATTTTCTGTCATACTGTGATTACAGTGCTTCAAAGAAGCTTGCCTCTTGGGGGAAGTTAGATTCTATTAAGAGTAAGAGAATTACATATGAAAAGCCTTTCAAGTTACCTATTATTGACCTCTTTCTTTACATTATTAAATATTTTTAACTTGGTCTGAGTTTTAGTTAATCCTACTATGTGCATCTCTCTACCATATTGTCTCTCTCCAGAGAAACAATAACTTTTATTGCAGGTAGTTAATTCAAGTAATTATTTTGGGTCAAATTCTAATCCAAAGAAGCAAATGCTCCAATAACCAGTTTTTAGGTGATTCAGGAAATGAATATTTTCCACAAAGTAGAAGACATGTACTTATAATTTAAACTGAAATTCCTTTTTTACAGAAACCTTCTTCTAAGCGAGTTGTAGTTTCTCCTCCATAATTTCTCTTTACATACTTGGATATTGACTTGCTTCCGAGTTGGTGTTCCTTACGTATGTTTTATGAACTTATGTATTAATTATGAACATGAACTTTCATTACTGTGAAAATTATTCATGTTTAATGTTAAGATATTTCTGTATTTTAGTAACTATTTCTAATACACACAGAGGTAAATGGATATGTATGTTCCTACAGACACATTACAGAGCAGTTTGGGATCAGTGTGGGAGTGAGTGTTGGTTTTGGCTGGGGTAGAGGTAATTTTCCTCACAGTGACTGGTGTGGGGCTGTGTTTTGGATTTGTGCTGAACACAGGGTGGTAACACAGAGATGTTTTTGTTATTCCTGGGCAGGACTTACACAGAGCCAAGGCCTTTTCTGCTTTTCATGTGGCCACACTGGTGAGGGGACTGGGGCTGCATGGGAGGCTGGGAGGAGACACAGCCAGGACAAGTGACCCAGACTGACCAAAGGGATACTCCAGACTGTGTGACAGCATCTCAGTACATAAGTGGAGGAAAGAAGAAGGAAGGGAGGACATTTGCAGTTATGGCACTTGTCTTTCCAGGGTACCACAGTCTTTACCTCAACCCAGGACTTCCCTAGCTTTACTGTTCCAGTAATCCTGCTGGTGTGGGAGTGAGCAAGCTGCTGTGTGGGGCGTGGAGACCAGCTGGGGTTAAACACAAATCAGACACACATTACAGAGTCCAGAATTGAGTTTCCCCTCTTTGGTCAGTAGAGAAAAAAAAGCCTCTGAAGAGCAAATGCTCCAGTACCTCTTTACACAAGTCAGGTTCTTAATTTTGTGAATAAATAGTTTGGTTAGCATTTATCACATGTGACTTAAGTCCTACTGCTGGATTCTGCTGTCTTTTTCTCATGGAGTAAATTCTGAAAAAGTTGTGGCTTAGATTCATTGCTTTTTCCTGTGAAATTTTTAGAAACGACCTTCCAAAAAATTGCGTGCTAAAGACCTTTTGGATTCTGCTACAGCAAAAGGACTACTAGATGGCATTGTTGAAGAAAAACCAAAAGAAGAGGTGAAAAAGCAGAAAGTAAAACAACGTAGACGCAAGGTTACTGCTAGTGATAGTAAGGCAAAAGCTCCAAAGCTCCTTCACCGCCAAACTGGACCTAATGTTAAGGCTGAAGTTCCTGTGTCTAAAGCAGCCAGTAAGAGAAAAGAAAAGCATGTGTGCCGGAAAAAAGCAGCCTGTGAAGAGTATCTGTGTGGAAAAAAAGCAGTTAGTAACACACCACAGAAGACTGTGCAACAAAATAAAGCAGCCAGTAACACACCACAGAAAACCGTGCACCAAAAAAAAGCAGCCAGTAACACACCACAGAAGACTGTGAACCAAAAAAAAGCAGCCAGTAACACACCACAGAAGACTGTGAACCAAAAAAAAGCAGCCAGTAACA
>VWYI01030892.1:0-64241 GCA_013399455.1 Anthoscopus minutus | reverse complement strand
CACACCACGAAAGAAAGTGCACTGAACAAAAGCAGTCAGTAACACACCACAAAAGAAAGTGCACTGAACAAAAGCAGCCAGTAACACACCACAGAGGAATGTGCACTGGAAAAAAGTAGTCAGGAACATACAACAAAAGAATGTGTGCCAAACAAAAGCAGCCAGTAACATATCCATGTCTAAAGCAGTCAGTAATGTATCCGTGCCTGAAGCAGTTAGTAACACACAGCAAAAGAATGTGCCCCAAACGTACAGCTACTCAAAAGGCACATGCAGAACAGAACAGGGAAGCCCCTCAGAATCACTTTGCCTCCACTGATGACACCATATAAAAGGTTGTAATGAAACAAACCCAGGGTATCGACTTAACATTGCTTTCATGGCCAGACTGGAGCACAGGGTCCAAGTGGTTGGATATTTCCACCGCCCTGGTCAAAAATGGTCAAGCCAACTTAGCTGTATGAACTTTCATATTCTGCCTTCCCTTTGTAAGGAAAGTAAAGATTTTTGTATATTAATCAGTACTCTTACATTACAGTATATCTTTATGCAAGGATAATCTGGCCTTGGGAAAGATATATTATGGGTTATTTATGTAGAAATATCCATGTTAGATAGTAACTTTTCATCCAGTAGTCATACTTTAAAGTGAATGGAGCTCAGCTGCCTTAAGTCTGATAGACTATTGGGAAAAGTGAGGTCAAAAAACTATACACTTCTTGCTATACACTTCAAAGTGACAGGTTAAATCATACACCCAACCCTTCACCATGATCTAAACCTGTACCAGTTACCAGTTTCAAACTGATCTTTTAAAATTGGTTTGAATTTTTTTAATTGCCTAGATACAAGTTTTGTGAATTTCCACTTAAGACTGATGCATGGAAAATAAGTCTTGCACAGTAAGCCTGTTAGCTCATTTTTTATTTCTAAAACTAGATGTGAACTTTTGTACAGGAAACTGGCCAAGTACATTAAACCCCCTGCATAGGCTTTCTCGTATATGTTCTCTTGGTTTCTACTTAAGTGTGACTTGAAACACTAACAGTGAAAAATAGATCAAATATTCTCATGATAAAACCACTGAATTGTCATCATAATGTCACATCAGACTATGGCCTGGTTCGTAATGGCTTTTTGTTAATTTCTTAACAAAAACAGTTCTTAGTTGAAAAGAGCTGCTACTGTCAAAGTAACATTTTTATAAATGTTACTGCTAGTCAGCTGAATAATGACTGGACAAAGAGTAGCTGCCTGTCTTAGGAAACAGCCATGGGCTTCTAAGCTGCTCCCTTTTGCTAGCAAAGATAAAATAACTGTAAAATATCTACAATTGTCTTGTAATCTAAGTAGAGAATAAAGGGAAGTACAGAGATACTTTTAACAATAAATCTGATTTGTATCTAGAACTTGTAAAAATGAAATAGAGACAGCACAGCAATACAGTAAGGCAAAGGTAGCTGTGGCCCATAAATTTTCCTCTAGGCAACCATTTCAGATACTTGGTAAGAGTGTTGCCAGGAGCATCTCCAATAGTGTGGAAGTTAACCAATCTGACAAATGGGTCTGGATTTAGATCCACCCAGAGAAAATGTTTTAACATCTCTGTTTTGTCTTTACCCATACCAGTCAGTGTCACTGAGTCAGCAGTACCTTGTGAATGATATTACACCAGCAGTGTAGATAGGTGGCTTTGTTCATCTGATAAATATCCTTGCTTCACTGAATCAGTGAAAATTTCTTTTAGCATTTTAATCTGAGCCAGCTGTCCTACACAAAGACATCCCTCACCTTCTGCATATCCCTGTGAGCAATCCATGCCCCTTATCCTTTCCAGCAGCATGATGAATTCTGCTCTTATTTTTGAACAAACTTGTAAGGATAGATTTAGACCTGTACACATGCCATTTGTGTACCAGAAAAAAAGAAATTCTTATTTTATTTCAAAACCATCTAGGAGGAAGAGAGATTCTACATGTTGGATACAAGGAATGGACACTATGGAGATTTTTTTTTTCCCAAATGGTTGGTAGATGCTTAAAATACGAGATTCTGCAGTTAAAGAATGATTGTTTGTTTTAAAAATCAAATTCTGTTTCATTCATTGTTAAAGTTAAAATTACTTGTAGAATAACATACATAATAACAACAACAATAATAATAGAATTATCTATTATTATCTAATAATAATAGAATTTCTGGGCTACTTACACAGTATGTGCCATGATGTCCCACACTTGGCCTCATCTTGCTTTCAAGAATTTGCATTTTTGACACAGTATGGAGGTAAAACCAGTTAGAATCTTGATGTCTTACCAAGAAGATCAGAGAGTGAATATTTCAACTGCAGGTCAGCAGCTTACTTTGTAAGCACAGAACATCAGATGGTGGTAACATCTGGGACTGACTTCAGATGGCTTGTAGGTAGATGCCTATAACACTCAATGACTTTTTACAGTAGAACTGTATCTTATGTAAGTATTTTTCTGTAATCCAGTTGTCTGTTTGTAATTTTCAGCTAGAAACTCCTGATTCAGTTTTCCAGATACAAAACTCTTCATTGTACTGCTATTGCCTCTAAACCACCAGTATGTTTTTCCCTTCCCTCAACCACCATTTTAAATAAAATAATTTTGAAGTTTCATGGAGCAGTAACAGTTGAGACAATCACTTTATGCAGCTAAATTTATTCTCAGAACAGAATACATTTAAATGTGGAGAAGTGGTCAACAGCAGGGAAAATTGTCCTTTTTGTTGTCAGTCAGGTACTTTTTTGTAAGACTGGGCTCTGCTAATAAACAGTGGTGTGTCTCCTTCTTTGTTACTGCTGTTAAATCAGACCTGCACTGGCTGACAGAACAACACATGTTGTGTCAGTGTGTTAATTAATGCATTTGAGGGTAATGCTGAAATGCTGAGCCCATACTGGCTCTTGAAATGAGAATGTTCGCTTTCCCATGGCTGATGTACTAACATTTTTAGATTCCATGGCAAATGATCCATGAAATGCTTGATAAAATTAAGCAATATAGAACTCTTAGTGACAGAGAACTGGTGTAAGCTATTAAATACTCCACAATTTTGTTCTTCTGCCACTAAAGGGCATGATATTTCTGTTAGGTACAGGTGACTCTGCACAGGAAGTCACTAAACCTCATTTTTCTGTGAATGGATTCTCTACCATTCCTATGCTATTTTTATTAACCACCGTGTAGGTGGCCTCCATAGCTTTGCACCTCCCACACCTCCTTGCTCCCCTGTAAATGAAAGTAAGTGGCTTAAATAAAACCTACAGCCAGCACTACTGATTTCAAAAGAAAGGCTTTTATCTATTAGTCATTGATTGTGAATATAAATCTCCTTGCTTCTGCAAGGGGGCATGTTAATGGCATTACTGACTGACACGTGATACCTCTTACTACTTGCATTGAAAAAAATTAAGAAATTAGCTTTGCTTTACATGATTCTTCTACAGACTTCAATAAAAATGTGACTACAAATAATTACAAAGCCTGCCTTTTTTTAGGCAACCTATAGTATACAGAGTGGAGAATATTACAAGAGCACGTCCAGTAAAGACAATACATCAACATAATAATGGAGGATATTTCAGTAAAAATAGAATAAATAAAATAAAAATATTTTAAGCTGTATTTAACAGGTTAAGTTAGAATATGGCATCAGACATACAAGGCATAGTGAACATGGCTGCTGGCCTACAGAATCACTAAGTATTATAAAAAATGCATAGATAACTGAAGGGTTGCTATAACATCAACTAGAACAGTTGCAGTTGCTCAAACACACACACATCCCATACATACTTTTTTTGGCCATGGTGAAAAGAGTGTCTGAATATATTGTGAAACAAAAGATAATAGGCTTTGCAATATTAGGCTCTGATTCTGCTAACACCTGGGTGTATATTAAATCTTTTGGAGAATATGGATCTCTACTGAAGCAAAAAGGCCACATATAGTCTGATCATTAAGCATACTACTTCAATATTTGCAAAATCAACATATTGTTAACAGACATAAACCTCTTAAAACATACACTGGTGAGTGATGTACAGCTTTTCAAATACCTTTGTCTTCTCCTCAGCCCTGCCTGCAGTTGCACACATTGTGAATGAAAGCTAACCAGATATTCCTAGCCTTGACAAAATGGATGCAAAACCTTTACACTGCTGTTTGCTAAGTGTTGGTTTAGTTAAAGAGAGTCTGGATCTCTCTTGGGGAGAATCAGCACTGTGCAGATGCAATGACAAAATTTAATTATAGTTTAAAATTAATTCACCGCTGTACAACAGTTGCCAATCCCGAATCACAACGTTGTCAGCAGGAACTTTAAAAAGACACTGTCAAAGTATTTAATTTAAAATAAAATGTGAATCACTAGCACAATGACAAACAAGAAAACTTTCATCTCTTATCTTCACAATCCTACCTAAGGGTATGGTGTTAGCCACCACAGTTTGAGAGCAGTCATCCCTGGAAATGGTCTGGACCAGGTTGGGTGGGCAACTTTGTCTGGTGAAAAGTGCCCCCCTGATAGGAGTTTGGTACTAGATGACCTTTGAGGTCTCTTCCAAGCCAAACAGTTCTGTGATTCTCTGATAGGAAGTGAGTTTTACACTGCTCCTAACAGAGGTGACTGGGATCAATAGTGGCAACTACAGAAGCTGTATGCAAGCTGCCATCCCCATGCTTTGTGATCTGCCTCCATGGTCAGTTAAACCACAGGTACTGCTAAAGGGGGTGGGTTTGTTTGCATCCCCTCCCCTCCAGCTCTCCCTGTGTACTCAGCATAAGCAGCTTCTCCAGCTGTACAGGCAATGGAGGTGGTGCAAAGGAGGTGGCAAGAGCTTGAGCCTTGAGAGGGGAAACAGTCGCTTCAGTGCCTGAGGTGCAGTATCGTGGTCATGAAGAGATCTGAGATCCCTAGAGGATCAGCTCTTCAGAGGGTATTGTACAAAGCTAAATTTAATTACAGTAGTTGCATAGCCAGCCTTCACCTGACACTTGCTGATACATCATGCTGCGTTCAGTAATGATTTTCCTGCATTTTTCAATGCAGAAATTTCTTGAATCATCATTCTTTTCCTGTGTTCCTAAGTTACTTTGCCAGGTGTGGTCATTATTTTCTTTAAACAAGGAAATAAAAAAGAAAATAGTTTTTTTATAACAGTCTCTTACATAGTAAAATAAAAAAAGAGTTATTGTAACAAGAACTTAGCCAGTGCTCCTTTATCACTCGAGTATGACAAGATTTGCAGACTTGGGAGACAGTTACAGTTCGGAACCTAACTATAATTGGAGGCAAAACATTTTTAACACTACCTAAACATCTGTACCAATCTGCAGCTTTAGACAAAAGATGACAAAGGGAGAGACTGAAGATGCATGACTGCATTTCAAAATTAGCCTGAAGTACAATTTTGAGGGCAATGCTGGGCTGATTTGTGAGGGTCTGCAGGTGTGTAAAGCAAATCAGTTAGATGAAGTCTTCGAAGCAGAAGCATTGAAATCCAATTGTAGTAGCTGAAACCCTATCCTGTTAAAAAACAACTCTCTTCTTATTTTGTTACAAGAGCATTAAAAGTAATATAAATTTCATGAAATTTTGTAAATAACAAGAAATGTAATTGTTCTTCTTCTGGCATGCTAAGTATTCATCAACAAACTGAGGGAAAGGGGGAATTATGCGACCAGACACTGAACTGAACATTTCATCAAATACTTCTATAGAAAAGGTATGGAATAGTTTAGTCTCTATGACAGTTGTAAGACAATAAAATCACTAACTACTTCTTTCTTATTCCTGATTGGTTTGAGCCCTCCATGAAACAAACAGTATTTTTGATGAATTAATGATAGATTTAGGAGAATAAATTTAACAGCCAGCAGTTGAATTTGTATGCTTAAAGCTGAAAAGCTTCAGTGGATCACCCTGCAACTCAATTACTGGAAACAGGTCTGGATTTTTCATCATTGGTTTGGTTTTAAACACAATTCTTCTGTAAAACCATAATGTGTAACCAGAAGATGACATACTGACACTATGATTCAAAAACATGTCAGGGAGATGTTAAAGGAGTTGCTAGACCAATGCTGCCAAACAATTTTAAACTAAGAGGTGTAGTTCTGTAAAAAATAAAACTTGGTATTTAGTCTACAGTAATTCAATTGTAGCTAATACTTGATACCTATTCCAGTGTTGAAAACAGAGCAAAGTGCTGTAGGATTTAAGATTGGTTTGTGATAAATCCAGCTCAAGAAGGTGAAACTCAGGCATCATTCACTCCAAGGACTTTAGCATGAGTTCACTAGGAGGGCCGTGGCCATATTCTCTTTTTTGTGTGAGTTTAAGTAATGTTCATGTATTTACAATCAAACAGACCTTCCATTGCCCATGATGTAACTCACTGACAGCAAAAAAATTATTCATGCTTCTTTTCATATCACATGATGGTGGCAAGAACGAGAGAACATGCTTGTCTAACATTGTTTCGATAGGGGTAAATTCTCTGAAGAGAAAGCATCAGCAACTGAAATGGAAGGTCAGACATTGTCCATTCATTTTCCTTAGAGAAGCTACTGTTATCTTCAGTCAAATGGCAGGAGAATCTTCTCTCTTACGCAGCTATGGCAGCTCAGTGACTGGACGTTTCTGTTTCAAAGTGTCAATGAGAGACAAGACTCCTCTTTTTACGTTAGTTGTAACTCTTCTGGTCACCGAGTCTGCAGGAGGTGGGGGCGGCCGAACTTTCTGAGAAGGAGGTCTGGCTACTAAGCACTTCTGATACCGTAACTGCAACAAAGCAAAGCCATTCTGCAGTCAGGACTGGATCAATAACTCCACAGACCATTTCATATACACTTTTAGTATTTTCTCATTAAATATAATCAAACCTCTGTTTCAGCTGTGACAAAAAGCTCAGCTGAAGTTAATGGGAAATTGGTCTGTCAGTGCTTGGGTGGAAACTGTCCATTAGCACACAACAGATACTAAATTACATAAATACCCACTTGAAAATTGAAAAATAAGTTTTCTGGGTTTGGTTACTCTTGAGAAAGGATTATTTTCACTATATTACCACTGGATTTCATAACACAACTCCAAGCAAAATGTTTTTCTGGCATTAGGCAACTTGTGTAGTGAAAGAAAAGATTTCTAATTTACATAGATGTTGCAGAGGTTAGGAGAAAAAATAATTAAAGGGGCATTGTTCACTAAACTGGCACTTCAAACATTAAAATGTTTGGATTTTAACTGATTAAATATATCACAATATTTATTCCTATTTTTATCTTTCTTTTCTGTGCTTGAAAAATGGTAATTTATGGAGGCAGTGAAAATCAAAAGTGCTATTAGATGCCTTTGAAGAAGGCCACTTACCATACAAGCAGCCTGAACAGCTTCTGATACATTGCCTGCATTTGGTTCACACCAAAAAACATGGCACTCAAAATGCTGGTTTCCTGTGTCCATAATGAAGGCAAAGGTGTGGATGTCTTTTCCCACTCCCATGAAGGACAGGAACCGCACACGACACTCCACCATGACTTCCTCTTCATTCTGGTTATGAATCAAAGGATTGAGCATTACTACTGGATACTCTGTGGAACTTTCCATTTTGATTAGGTGGGAGGATATCCTGATACAGTATTGTAATTCCTTCTTATCTATCTGCATAAAGCAAGCATGCTAAGGCCTGGGCTGGATCTTCCCTTCTAGGCTGTCACCAGAAAAATGAGGCTTTGAGTATTACCACAAAATTTTAAAATGTTATACATTTTAGAAGCTGCTTGTTTTGTGAAGAAACAAAACATAGCTATAATGACTCCAAAACATGCTTCCCCTATCACTGGTATGTTATAGAGATGTTGGTTTAGTACCTCATCAGAAGACTTCTATAAAATACTGCATTAGAAAGTCTCACTGTATTAAACTCTATGGAAAAATGCTCTACATTTTCTTCTGTTACGTCATTATTCTTGGCTTCCATACCAAGAGTAAGGCAAATGCAGTTTGGTATTTAAGATTGCTACTACTTTGGGCTTAACCTACAACATTTTAGGCTCAGAATTCCTAGAAAAGAAAACACTGAATTTAAGTATCTAATGAATACTTATAATAATTTATTTCTGAGAACACGCTTGGAATGACAAAGAAAACCAAAGCTGATATGAGCTGTAAGAGCCTCTGCAGATTCTGGAAAGAAATAAAATGCAAAATAAGCAAATGAATTTTAGTTTAAATTAACCCTACTAGCATTTCTGTGTTCCGGGTTTTCAACACTCATTTTAGCTGCATTTTAAACAACACTGTCTGCCTTACTCTTTCATTGATGACTGTGACAGTAGCATCAGCAACATTCATGGTAACTGGCAGCCAGTCATCTTTGCTAGAGGAAGCCATTAGACTTTCAATGGCGCTGTTCAGAGTATCCATTCCTAAAAGAGAATAAAATGAATGGTGAAAAATTATATATATATATATAAAATAACATATTTTTTTATCCTCACATGGTAGTATAGAAAACAGATTGTTTTGGATTCCTTATGAAAATTAATTTGATCATGGAAGAAAATATTGTGAAGTTGTATTTCTCTGGAAAGCCAAAACAGGTGCCTTTAGCTTATGAAAAAAACCAGGATAGCACCTTGTTTCGCTTTTGTACCATTTCAGTTTTTTAGGGCCCTTCTCATTAGTAGCAGAGCTCATATTCAGAGAAAGCTGTTGAACGGAACTCCACCTTCTTGGCAGCTCCCAGAATATCCTGTTTGCAAAACACATGTTTATATGATGCCCTGAATATTAGATGTCTTCATGCCTGGTTCATGTGACTGAAACAGAAGAGTTGCTACCCTTCAGAAATCATGCACTGGGAGCTGGTGAGCCCTTAGAGTTTAAGCAAGATACTTTGGAATTCACTTAAGTATTACATACCCACAGGTTTAGCTACAGGTAGCATGCCCAGGTACTGGACGTGAAACTTCTGTACCAGTTCTGTCTTTGGTGTTGGGAAATCTACTGCATGGGAACAAAAGTCAATTTCTATTAATCAGCATTCACAACAGGAAAAAGCACTTTTATTTCATCAATAACATAAAACTGTTTACCCGTTAATTGTACTCTGAAGGTATTGCATTGATGTAAAGAAATTTTTACTCCTACTAACAAGAATAAGCCTCAATAATTACCATAGGAATTTTTGGTCTATGCTAAGAGTAAAATCACATTCTATTGCTGACATATTAAAATGCAGAAAATAAAGACTAACAGGTCTCTGAGATGTATAGACCTAATTTTCACTGCAATAACTATGTAAAATCTGTAATCTGCTTTTAATACTATCCTTGCTGAAATGTTAAACACAGTCAGACAAAGGCAACTTCCTTCAACCATGCAGTAAAGTGTGCAAAAGCTGGACGACAACCCACTTGCACCCTTGCCTCAGAAGCTGCTAAAATAGATGTTGAAACCTAGGAAGAGTACTCCTCTAGCTCTTCTGAATGAGTGAGTAACTGGAGCGTATTCTGGTTTTAAGAAAGATTTGGCCAACTGGTGCAGTCTCAATCAGGAGGTATTTTGATTTGAAGACAATATCCTGGGTAGCCACAAGACTATGGCTGTGTGTAAGACTGTGTTTGCATTTCACTTGCATTTCAAAATAAAAGATGAAATGCACAAGTTGACATAACTGAGCAGGACTCCATAACTGTCAACATAACCAAGAAAAATACTTAAAAGTAATACAGGAACAGATGATAAACAGTCAGATACATTAACTAAAAAGCAGGAATACACTCCTGACTTCTCCACCCAGCATGCTCCATTTTGGTCAAAATCTGCATCAGAAACAAAACTTATCTAAAACAGGACCATCCAGAGGATACTAGCTGTAACACACAGTACCTTGCAGAGGAACATCAAGGGTGACATTTGTCCTGTCTTGCAATGAGCTGCAAGCCATAGCTTTAGCATTCTTCCTTTCAGCCATAATCTGAAGACGACAGTGATAATACAGCAGTTAAAAAAAATACAGCAGCAACCACAAATCTGCTCCTATTACAACCCTATTTCTGAAATCTGAAATAAGTCAGAATATACATGGCTAAGGAGGTTATTCTTTTTAAATAACAACTCTAATTTTACTCCACTTTATTCACCATTCCTTGACTACATAAAAAACTAAGTGATGTCCAAGGCTAGATGAAAGAGGTTGAGGAGGAAAAAAATCTAGTAATTTTTATCAACAGCAGAATTATAGTGAGGAGTAATATAGCAAGAAACATAATTAACACACACAGAAGAGTGTTCATTATGCATGTTCCTCTCTGAACTATCTTCTGCTGTGCAAATATTTTCCTCCTTTTTTATGTTTATTCTGGAATTAAAAATCCCATGCAAAATATAACATGTGGTTTCTACAAAATATGTAGTACTAGCAAAAGAGGAATAAAGACCCACTTCTAAAAAAACTGTTTGGATGGCTACTCCCTACAAATATATGACTGAGGAAGGATCCAGGGAAGGCAACAGAGATTTTCCAAAGCTCATATATGAACCACAGCTATCTGCTTCTTTATATTATGACTGTTCATTGTAATTAAGCTATAAAGATACCTGGTCTTGCAGCACATGACACCTGGACTGAAAATGCTTCTAGCAAACTTCTCTCTTCTGCCCCTCTCCTTATTTTCTTTAGGTTTTATATTCTAAAAGTATTTTTAGTTACAGGGTCACATGGGAATATTCCTGCCCCCTCTGATGAAAAATTATACACACTAGCTTAGGAAGAAGCCCTGACTCAGTAAAGAGACACAGCATGCCAAGTGCTTCCCTGAATCAGGATTACATCTATTGCTGAATTAACTGTGTTGCTGTTAGCTATGGTTTTAAATGCCTGGTTGTTCTCTTATCCAAAATTAATGTCAGAAGTTTCATGTCATAGTTACTTATGTGACAGTTCTTCTCCCTTTCTGATATTCCTGTGTAAAACCACCATGGCATTTACTCAATGTAGCAGCAGTAGTAGGGCCTGTGTAGCACATTTTTCCCTGCTAGACTTGCTGGAAATACATGTGTGAACTGGAGAACTGGAGGAGCATTAACAAGAACATAACAGGTCTCCAGTCAGCCACTGCTGCAGTGCTGGTGTTAAAATTCACCAAGCATAGCCTGCTGCTCCTTGGCCAACCTGAGCAGCTCCCCAAGTACTGCCACTGGCACTCCCAAAGCCACACAAACCTGCCAGGCTTTGCACAGTTTCTGGGCTACCTCTGCCTCAGGCAAAACTCAGCTGCCCAGAGGGTTGCAGTAACACACACTGTGCAAAGGCTCATGCTGCTTGCCTGAAACACCACAAACAAGTTCGATACCACATCTTCAGTGTTGCAAAAAAGAAAAATTTTAGAGTATACAACTGACTACAGAGGAGGGCTTGGCATGACTGATTCCATTCACTAACATGAAGACAAAATGTAAAAAGCAAATGACAATCATATAGCAGAATTTTAAAACCTGAAGGTTTCCTAACTAGCACTTCTAGAAGAGCTGTGACTCATGAAGACAGACAAATTACACAGGGATAACTAATAAGGTTATTCACCCCCAAAGCCCACTTTTTATGTGATGCAAACAAAAATGTTTTAAGGAAAACCAAAATCAGCAGTGCAATATTTTTAAAAATGGGAATGCAGTCTCAAGTCAACCACAACTCAATAAAGAATAAGAGAAGAGTTTCAAGTAGATTAGTTTTTAACTTCCTCTTTATAAAGTGTTTCAGATTGCCCACTGTAAAGGATATGCTGCATTGTTACTGTTGCATGAAATGACTGTACAGAGGACACTCATGGACTGATCACCCAAGAAATCCAAAATTAATAACCAGGGAATGGTGTAAAATCTGCAAGGCAGAATGACTAGAAAGAATAGTCCTCCCCAGTATCATGGACAACACTGTCAGAGCAGGAACTAAGATCCTTTAGTATACATAACTAGAGTTTACTACTTTAAACCTCTTCTCCCCACCATGATTTTTTTAAATACAGTTAGCAACTATTTTCCTCTATATCCTGCAGGATAATACCTTTGAATAACACCATTCAAATAAGGTCTAATTTATTTATGGAGTTTAACATCATTGTTTATTATTAATTGAACCTCTGTGTTCTTTTTCCATTTTGAACCTGCAGCTTCTTTATTATTAAGGAAAGCCTTTGGCCTCTACACACATTTGTCAAATCAAAAGCACATATCCTCCTCCTCAAATGCCCACTCTCCCATAATTCCCATCCATTTGTGTCCTTCCCTTTACAAATTCTCTACACTGTTTATTATTTCCAGTTATAGAAACTAAACTAACACTGCATACAACTGCTGATTACATCTATAAGACTTAGGGACTTCTGAACAGACAAATGCAGCTGATTTTAAATCCACTTGCCTTTGAGCAGATTTCATGTAAACTTGTAGCAATGGCTTTTGCAGGTGTGTCACATCGAAACACATGACATTTCAGAATTCTTGTGTCTTTGTCTCTTGCCACATAAGCAAAGTCTCTGTGTAAACAAAACAGACACATTAGAAACATGCAAAACAAATTTGATGACATTAGAATCAGTAGTATTTCCAAAACTTCAAGCCCTACTTCAGTTTAACAGGTGTATGCCTCAGCTCTCAAGGTATAAAATACATGCCTTCGACAAAGCAGGTCTACAAATGTAATAAACTGCTTACCCATGAAACAGGTATCTTAAGTTTGGTGCTTGATCTGTATAATTCAAAAGCTCATTATGGTTTCCTAACCATGCAACTTAAAGTTACAACCCATAATTCCAAATGCAATTGTAAATAAACAGCAAAATTTACTCAAATATGTTATTGAAGATGAAGTAGAGAGAGAATTACATATTAAGATAGGAAACATATGCAGCCCTTAACTGCTAAAAACCCTGAGAAACAGAATACAACACTGTAGTGAGAGAAAAATCGTATATGAAAGGACTGTATAAAGTGTTTAAAATATGCAGATAGTAATTAGAGATCTGGTTGCATAAGGGATATGTGAACCTGCTGAGCTTTGCTCACACTAATTGCCCTAAATTTCTGACCTTATTTTTTCAAAAGTTAAATAAAGCTGCCCTACAAAAGAGATTTTCGCACTGTACTGGCTAGTTACCATAGCACAGTACAGCTTTCTAGCACAGATGAAGGAAGTGCCACGACTAGGTTTATTTGTTCTCAGGCTGCTTAAGAGTTGGAGCTCTTCTGAAACAGTCAGTGATACATACTGAGCCAGAAAGAAGTCTGACTTTGCCCAGTTGCCACCCTTACTATACCAGACTCTCTGTTTGCGGGTCTTGCATCTCTGCTTTTACATGTCCTCCAAGCAACCACAGCTCATTCCTACTTTGTGACCCTCTTGCTATCTTCAGATTTCTCTGGGACTTTGCTCCAGCCTCTTATGCCTCAAGTATCTTTTCAGTGCCTTTCTGCTTTACATAAAAATAATTACCAGCAAAGCTACCAGTGGTGAAGAGATAGGAGGGATATTCCTAAGCCACAGGCCTAGTATAAACGAAAGTCAGTAAATATTCTGTGCAGGGTTTAATGTAGCATGGATGGCAAATTTTTAAATTCATATTAAATGCTCAGTGAATTGAAGAATTTTCCACTGAACCTATCCAGGGAGAATCAGAGACTGTAGCAAATGAATTACTGGCCTTTCTGCTCTGTACAAAATCCAGACAGTGTCCTGCACTTAAGTACCATACCTGTATCAAACTGAACAGCAGATTTTGTTCTTCATGAGCCCTTGCAATGTAAGGGCTGCTCAGTAACAGGTACAGCTGGTTGCTCCATCTAAGTGCTTTGTAACCTGAAGCCTGATTAATAATATTTTAAAAAACCCACACAAAACTATCAGAGTGTGAAACCTGAAAGCAATTCCACATGACAGAGCCATGCAGAAACACAGTGAAAGCTCCTCTGGAGGCCCCTCTCCATCTCACTGCACCCAGCCTGCAGTGGGCACACATCAGGGCACAGCAGGGACAAGAGGCAGCCTTGGAACACCTGAACCATTCCTGCCAGGAGCACCTGGCCAACGCTTCAGTTCCACAAGTGCCGCCTCAGTACTGCAGTACTGCATGCAAGGCTTGTATCCAGCCTCTCCAGCACCTGGTCCTGCAACTTCTGTAAATATTTCTGCTTGTAATGGTATGCAATCATAAACAAGGCTATATAACACAATTACAGAAGAAAATGACACCAGCCAGTACATCAGTTTCAAGTACTGAGAGCTAATAAAACCCTCATGGTAGTACTGCAGTGTCACATGCTAGTGTTTCACTTTAAGTACCTGAGCAGCTTGAACAAAGTAAATCAGCTAATTCCATTCATGGATTGTGAATATAATCACATCAGGGCCTGCATCAACTGAGACAAAGCATGAAATATGGATTCTTCTAAACCTGTGGTACCACATTACACTCAACCCCACCAGCACCACCTGTTTTCAAATCATCAATCAAAATCAGCACACAAACCATCCTTCCCCCTTCTGGCAGTGCACAGATAGCACCACTCATGTAATTCATGGAAGTCACCTAAATGCCTGTGTGCTTGCACAAATGCCCTGCATGGCAGCCCAGCAGCCAAGAGCTGGAGATGGGGGTATCTGCTGGTGGCAGCTGGCTCCTCCTCTGCCAGCAGCCTTGCAGCCTTGCTTCAGGCATTTCTAGGCATTCAGAAAACAGAGCTCTGTGGCTCCTCTTGGAGAAGAAAGGCATGGCTTTCTGAGGATTTCAGAGTATCTCCTTCCTACAGCAACAATAAAACTTTTCCTAAGTTTTGTGTTTCCCTACACAGGACCACAATGGAACAGCTTTTTTCTTGTCCAAAGCCTTGAATTCCAAGTAAGCCAGAAGACCAGTCTCTGACTCTTCTTCCTCTTCAGATCCCTTCTGGGTTGCTTCATCTATAAACCTCCATTTGACTGCAGCTCACTTGCAGCTGATTAACATTTAAGTGAGATTTATGTGCAACAGGCCCCTGGGATAATGAAGTGCTGAGCAACGTGTTTGTAATAGAAATTTATGGAAAAGGGCAAATGCCTCCTCTTACCACTCCCCAATCTTTACATTCTGCTGGGAAAAGAAATGAAAAAAGACAATATAAAAAGCCATTTCAAAGCCCACGGCTGGATAGAGGGCTAGAACAGGGTTAACATCACATCTCATCCAGCTGGATGAATCTGTCTCCATAGGGTGTGTGTGCACATGAAATTGGCGGGATCTGAATGACAGCTCCTAGTAAAGTTTCATTCCATGTCAATGGGGAGAGCAGCAAGGTGTGTAGTGGGAGAATGATGCTGCAAAAAAAGCTGTATACTCTTGAAATTTTATAACACAGGTGCAACACTTCAGTTGATACAGGATTATAGAGAAGAAGTACTGCATAGAAGGTAATTTAAATTTTTTTAAAATCATTTGCATACTACATCATCCATTAAAAACTTTTCAGTTATAGGAACTGGATATAAATCAGTATTCTGGACAAAAGCTAGAAAAACAGAAAAAATAGGTAAGAATAATTTTGTGTGAGAGTGGGTAAGACTGGTTCTGCTGAACAATTAAAAATTTAGTAGTAATTTGTTTTGAAAGAATACAGAACTAGAGAAAGACCTTTTAAAAAGCAATTTTGAGAGTTGAAAAGACAATATAAGTGCTAAATAGAAGGGAATTTAATTTTTATTTGCCCTTTTACTCTCTTTAATTGGCAAATGTCTACAGTCATTGACTAAACCTTAGATAGTCATACCTATTTAACACCTGGCTAAGCATCACTTAGCTGCTCAACCCTGGATGAATATAATCACATTAAAAGCAATTTATGCTAATGCTGTCCTATTTGAGTAGCAGTTATAACCATTTGCCACTATTAGGTTAGGACTAAAGTCTAGGAGGCATCCCAATTAAGTACAGCCTAAAAGAGTAGCACATCCTCCATTACCTTCTCATATTAAAACTATTTCTTCAAAAGACTGTAGAAGAATGTGGAATCGCATGAATTCTTTTTTTTGTTTTTGGTTAAAAGCCTCTAATGTCCTAGCCTTAAAGTATGAAATAAGATTTTTTACTCTTCTCAATAAAACTAAATTGCTGCTATTTAAAACACCTACATTAATATGATACACATGCTGGAAAATGTACATTTCTTTCCAGATTTATGTATTACAAATTGTAACAAGAATCCTTGAACCAGAGAATTATATTCCCTGGGTTTGTCTTAAAATTGATTGAAAATCATCCAGAATAGCCTACAGAAAATTGATTTCTCTGTACTGGTGCACAGACTTCTGCAACTGCAGGGTCACACACAGAACAAATACACCAGGCTGTGGGAAACCATCTCTTGAGTCTGTAACTTTCAGGCTTTGCTTTGCTTTCCTGTAAACAGCTCACCAGAGACTTATGAAAGCAGGAAATTAAAAGGGGAAGGCAGCCACCACTATAGCAGAGCAGGGTCAGAGGCACCTGGGCAGGAGGTTGCCATTCACTATCAAGACTTGAATGTCCATGGGGAGCAGAGGAGGAGAAAGGCAAAAGAAGGGAGAGAGGGCACATGATAAAAGCAGGTAAATATAATGCTATCAAGATCACCCTCAGGTGGGGTTTTTCCATGACACACAAATATTCTAGTATCTTGAATGGCAGAGGAGATGAGGTGCAAGAAACCCTGCCATAATATATATGTTCGAAATAACAAATCCTCTGGATTAACATTTCTATCCAGACTTATTCCCAAAGGAGAATGGCTTATAGCTGAAATTATGTTTGTGGCTCTGTTCAGTTCACTTGTCTTTTCACTATGGTCATACCAAGGAACTTGCAAAGTCACAGAGAAAAATCCAAAGGTAAGAAAATGACAACTAGATGAAACAAGCAGCATTCACAAATGCTGCAAAATCTGTTTGTAGAAGATTTACTGAGGACCTTTCAAATACCAGATACCAGACATATACCAAGTGAAACCACAGCTTCCTTTCCACCTGCTCCAAATGAAACTCTTAACCCCTTCTCTGGGTGAATATACACCCAACATTTTGGAATCAAATGCTGGAGAAGAAAAATAACTATTCTCGAGTCTTCTCCTTCCCATTTCTCTTATACAGTAACCACATCTACCCTTCTCAGTAATGAGAGCTGGAAGTGATGGGGGGGAGAAATAATTTCCCCTGTCTCTGTTCAGTGTTGAACTGTTTCTGACAGTTGCTGGAAATCCTAAACACACATGAAAGCCTTCCATTTTTCTTCACTCCAAGCACTTCACCTCACAGAGCTCCTCCACCTCTTTAGCTGCTCTCCAGCTACAACCCAGGATGGCACACTTGGCCACCACATTACCCTGGTGATGAATTTTGGATCCAAGTAGTTAAAATGCCCATGCCAAGAAGAGATTTTTGGGAGGCTTTTCTTATTTCAGTTTTTACACAATTTGAAAATGGATTCCCTTGCAGCAAAACATCAGTTATGCATTTTAATTAATTCTCCTCAAATGGTCTGGCATTGATAGAGTGTAGCTTGTTTTTCAAATTCAAGCATGAAGTTTGTAGGGCAAATTATCCCCTGCTGAAAGGCTGTTTACTTCATTCCTTGACAATGTCACTTGCTCACTCTGAAGGAGGAGCCATGGCTACTTTGTGTGATACTCAGAGGCTTTAATCTGGCAGCCCTAACACTCATAGCTGCTGGTTTTTCTTTGATGTCTTATCATTGCCACGGTTCTGTG
The DNA here is from genome assembly GCA_013399455.1 of Anthoscopus minutus. Taxonomy (NCBI): domain Eukaryota; kingdom Metazoa; phylum Chordata; class Aves; order Passeriformes; family Paridae; genus Anthoscopus; species Anthoscopus minutus. The sequence continues at coordinate 46,436 of VWYI01030892.1, read as the reverse complement.
TGCTTCCAAAATTTGTTAAAACCCTCTAAGAGCTGATATGTCTGATACCCAGCTCAGCCCTTCAGAGCCCAGCACTTCCAAGCCTGAAAGCATTTGCATGACTTTCACTCCAATTTCCTTCCTGCAGCCTGATGCTTAGGCAGCTCCGAAAGCCGGTCCCCCAGACAGGCTTTCAGGGTCTCAGTGCTGCCCACCTCCTCCTCCTGTGCACAGGGGACAGGAGTCCTGCCAGCCTTGCCACCACTGCCTCACTAGCATGAAAGGTGGCTCTGAGACACTACAACTCATTTACCCCCTCTGCTACCAAGGGCTTTATTCCACTCCTGCAAAGGATCTGCACCAAGTGGAGTCATGTCAAAGTGCAGTTCTCCAGATCCATAAGCTCTGTTAGCACAGTGACAACAGCAGAGATTGTACAGCTTAAATGTATGTCCCATGCTGGTCCTCATTCTCAGCCTCATCTCACGGTCCCATGGCCAAAGCACCATCATCATGGCAAGGAGGACAGTCTGTCACATGAGCCATGGTCACCACCAAGGCGTTGCCCTGGGAACTGAGCTCCTGTAGGACTGGCAGCCCAAGGAGGCCCAGCTAACAGAATGTCACATCCAGCTGGTGCCTGGAGGTCAGACGGGGCTTACTGTCACTCACCAACTGCTAGGCAGGCATGGCAAACTGGAAAGTCAATCAGTAGCTAGACCTCAGCTTGTTTTATAGACGGATTTAATAAAAGACAGAACTTCTGAGACAGATCGTATGAAAAATCACTGACCACTGACTTGGTCAATACAAATTTTTCAGGGCGTTTTGTTGTTTATTTCTTTAACTACTTCACAGTATTTTTGAAATGTGCGTGGTCAGAAGACTGCCTTCCCGCCTTGTGCTGCAGTTTTTGAAGAAAAGGCACACAAATGAGGTAGTTTGTCAAGGCCATTATAGTTGCTGCTTCTCCCTTGAAGCATTGTAAAGTGGTGGTTTAATTCCTCAGGATGGCCAGTGTGATGAATCCTGAATTTCCTTTAAGTAAATGAATGTTATTATGACTGTGAACCTCTGAACAGCCTCTTTGCAGCAGATCCTGTAAATTTGACTCTGACAAATTAATATTTAGATATTTTTGACAATGCTTCTGTCTTCCAGATTTAACTGGAAGACATGGGCTTCTGTTTAAAAGGAATATTTAAAGATTTAATAAAGAAATACATCAAGTTGAGATGCTCAAAGCACTACAACAGATTTAACTGAAGACAGTGGACTACACCAGAATAATAGTTAATCTCTCCAGTGTGTTTTGTTTATAAGCAAAGCTTCCTAATTCTCCTTTGTTCTTTATTATTCAGACAGAGAACACAGCAGTTGTGCACAGACACTACCAACGAATCTGCCTGAAGCACACTTTTGCCAGTGCTAGGCCAGAAGGATCATCACTCTCCACATGCATGAAGCCTACATTATACTGCAAAACCATAATCAAGAAAGTTCAAATATTTCCGTAGGCCAACACTGCCTGAAGAATTGATTAAAAAAAAAGTCAGGCCTGGAAACCATTCTCATTATATTCCACAAAGCAAACACGAGGAATAGTCTGCATCTCAAAACCACATTCCTTCCACCCAGTCCCACTTTAAAGTTTTTTGCAATTTAGAAGAGCAAACAACCCCCAAATCTCATCTGAGGGATGCAATTCTATTGCTAAGAGCCCTTGGAGTGGCTGCAGCCCTTGTGCTGCAAAGCACCTGACTACAATGCCTTACTGTCTGTGCTCCCATGGAACAGGAAGCATTGTAGAGAATTCCAAATGATCCCTTTGTACATCCAAACAAATCAAACATACTGAGGACAACTTTTCTTCAAACTTAAAAGACAAGCAAGCAACCCAGACAGACCTGAAACAAATACCAAAATTAGAAAATAAATGTTAACTTTTTAAAAACTTGCTAAACTTAGCTCTGAAATCCCCTGCTCTCAGTATCATGTTTTTTCAATTTTTTAAATAAAAGATAGGATGTTGACACTCGCATTTCAGATTCTAGAGAACATCAGTTGAATTGAACTTAAATCTGAAGACCAGAAGCAAATACTAAAACCTACTGTGTCACATGATTTTAAACTACTATTAGAGGGTTTGGGACCTAAGGAAAAAAATGTCAAAACAACCAACAGCCAGTATCAATTGGACAGTTCTGTTAACAGCAAATAGAAAAGGTGAAAGATATGAATTTACTCACTGAAACTGAGCTTCTGTTCTCTGATACAAGCAAACCAGTACAACATTTTTCAGTGTATGCCGGAAGGATAAACACAAAAATGGAAAAATTAAAATAATTTACCTCTCTCTGAATCCAGGGAAGCATGAAGAAACAGAAAGAGCAAGTTAGAAAGCACACAAGCAGACAGAGCTCCAGCATATGATAAGACAGGGTAGCTGAAAAGCGCTGTACATTTAACATACACTGTTTGTAGCACAGCATACCTAAGCGTACAGCCACTATTTCCTCTTGACACCTTTTTTCATTGAATCTTGTTGCTCTGAAGTTTGTATTTTTGGAAACATGCAGTGAAGCCAACAGGAGTCAGCTGAATTCTGCGGGGCAGTGCAGACATATCAACAGTGGGAGGTAATAAACCTTAAAATACCACACACAAGTCTGGGAAGTAGTATGCAGAAAGTATAAATAGACATAGAAAGTACATGAATCTTCCTTCTTCCAAAATAATACTTTCTACAGCAGACACTGACAAAAGAAACAAGAATAATTCTTCAGGTTGTGCAAACCTTACACAATTTAAATTGAAATAATAGTAAGATTATTATCAGTTTTTTAAATGCCTTTTCCAAAAGCTCACGCCCCAGCGTCACTTGGGGTCCTCTGAAAGTTGTACCCTGAAGAAGTGGCAGCCCGGGGAACAACCTACCACGAGCACTGAACTGAAGCCAGGATGTATAAAATCTCCACACACCTTTATTTCTAAAACACTTCAGCAACTGCTAACCCTTGGTATGACTTAACTAACACCCCATTCCCACAGATGCAGGCAGACAGGAGAGGCACAAGCTTCCCTGGCTGGTGGCTGTCCTTCTGCCCCTCCTGCAGACCTGCTCTGCCTGCCTGCCCCCTGCCCTGAAGCCCTGGAGGGGGCTCCCTGTAGGTGCTGGCACCTACCTGGGCTGGGGAAGGATGTGGGTTTCTGCCACATTTGCTCTTTGCACCTCTTCTTAAACACTGGATGCCACTCTATGCAAGGCATAGTGTCTCTACAGGGATAATGGCCATTCTGAGAAGAGAGCTACTTAGTCCTGCTCTTCCACTCCTAACTCCTACATTCTCACAACTTCCCTTTTTAAAGAAGTGCTCACTGTATCTCTAGTGAGCATCTGAGCATGGTACATGCACTGTGTGCAAAAACGCGGGACCCTACATCATTCCAGCTTGTAACTGACTCTTGAAAAAACAAAAAAGAAGCAGTAGTGGAGTGGAAAAATCATCACATCTCAAGTAATAAGGTTAGACTTAAAGACAGAACACACTGAAAGGAAGGGATCCAATTCCCATTAGACATCTCATGTCAGCAAGCTTACAGCAATTGATCTGTTAGAAATGGCTTAGTGAGTAGATCTGGAATAAACATAAGTTTTCTAAGGAGGGTTGTAGCTAAACAGGCATATGATTCCCTAATGCATCCATCCAAAATGGATGTGTATGCATGTAACTAGATATTTAATTTTTTCTCATGTTGAGATGAAACCTCTCCTGCTGCAACCTCTACCTGCTGTACCTTGTAATAATCTTGATGAGGCTCCTTGTGACGAACAGGAATTTACTGCAACAACCTCTCCATGGACATGTCAGAGCTCACATCACAGGATGTTTCACTGGACAGGGTGCTAGACTATTTCATTTAGACTCCCTTTCCCATAAACGGCTGGATCAGATGGTCTTTTTATTCCTTCCAGTCTGGGCTGTTCTATGATTCTATGAAAGCAGCCAAGTTGGAAAAATTATCTATATTTACAAATGTAATGGACTTTCTCAGAAATTTTACAACAGAAGCATGAAACTTAGCTTCACTGTAAAGAAACACATGGTGCTCTGCTCCACTCCTGTCATACATTTAACTGGGAGTTTCCCCTTTTCAATATCCAGTGGTGATCTGTGCCAAAATCCCACTCATTCCTTTGCTTCAGCTAGCTACATGGGCTTTCTACTGGGCTTTGCAGAATCAGTAAGCACTTCAACCAATGCAAAAATTTTATAAAATAAAGGGTTAAAATTAAATCTCATCATTGCAAATACTGGAAGTCTTTCAAACCTAGACACCATTGATACTATATGTCAGTGCCAGTATGAAAATCAGAATTGAAAAAGTAGTATTACTATCACTTTCTGAGAAAACACAGTGTTTCTAAGTAGTATGAGAAGTAAAACATAGACCATTTTCTTTGTCCATTAATCACTGGCTTTATATGAAGGACAGAGATTTCCATCTCTTAGAAAAAGCATTATATTGTAGAAACTGTCCTGTAATTTAGACACAACATACTGGGGAGAGGATAGGAAAAGAAATGTGCTAGAGACACAAAACATGACCTGCTGGAGCAAAGTCTGAAAGGGAGATCTGTTAATTCCCCAATTGTTATGCAGGATACAACTGTACAAAACAATCACCACTGCAGCTGCCAGCCCAGAGAAAAGAGCACTGAAGGAAATTCAGGAAGGTGAGAGAAAACACAAGTAGCTGAGCTGCTGGACTTCCTCAGGCAGAGAGGGGGGTTCTGGCTGCTGTGGCATGCATAAGAATCGTGGCATGCATATGAATCATACCTCCTGCTTCTAACCAGTTAATTACAGCTTTCCAATTAAGCCAACAACTTCTCACAGAGTAATTATTGTAATTCATTAATTATTTTCATACAAAAGACTATTAGCCTGTATTCTCTTTACATTCTAGTAGCTCAAATAAGGTTGAATAATTTACCTTTAAACTTAATGAAACAAATTTTTTAAAAATTGCCCCAAGGCTAAAAAGTAGATATAAAAAATTTCAGTTCAAGTGGCAGATTTTGTTGATTGCTCTAAGTGCCAGAAATGCTGCAAGAGTAGCAAGTGGACAAGTGCTTTGGTGTGGTGCCCTACATATTCCATGCTGGCTGAGTTAAAATGGGTCAAGCCAGAGCCTGCCAATAACCTGGGAAGACAATCCCCAGAAAATTGTGTCAGAGCTGCTACACAGGATTTCAGATTCATTTCTGAGGGGAAAAGGCCAAGACCAACAAAAAAACCAGCCCATAACCTTCCAGCCTACAGAGATGTGAGAAAGGACCCCTCTCCTGGAGCAAACCTGAGAGGACACAGACTTCCAGGGAAGGTGGTAACAATCTCTTCCTTCCCATCACATCTGCCAGGCTCACTTATTCCAGGTTGTTTTCTGATTAGTGCCTGTAGGGACAGAGTATTGCAGTACTGGAAGGGCACCTGCCTCCCTGATCCCTGCTTTCCTCCAGAGTGCCCAAGCCCAGGGATGCAGTGGAGACAAGGGAGTTGTAGAGTGCTGCAACTCATGGGGCACTCCTTCTTTCAGTCCCAGGTTTTGTACATCAGTGACTGATGCAAACTGTATCCTGGGGGCTGACCACTGATGTGCAATGCCCACTGCACAAGCGGAAGGGCGATGGAGATTTCACTGAGAGGTGAATAAACATGGTGCTCATGAGGCTTTATCTGCACTTCTGCATGCAAGTTTGGGCTCACCAATCCATGGAGAGTGACAAACTGCAGTGAGCCCAGCCATGGGCAACCAAGGCTATAGGAGCCATGCATGTTTAGCCTGGTGAAGAGGTAGACTTGTTTAGCCTGGGGACAAGGTAATGGGACAGGATCTAATTAATGTCTCCCACTTGCTTATGGGAGGGTTTAAAAAACAGAGCAAACCCAAGTTTCTTTATCAAGTGAGTGAGTAAACCCAGAAATATATACTATAAGAGGCTGTGCAATCTGTTCTTGGAGCCTTTTAGGGATCAACCTGATATTCAGAGCTGAAGTAGCTCTGAGGTAATCCTGAACCCTGCCCAGGTTTGGGCAGGAGGCTGGTCTAGCTGACCTGTTGCAGTCTGCTCCAGGGCAACTTTTTTCCCTGACTAAAACAGAAACACCTCAAAGCACAGAGGTGTGCTGTACTGATGGACATGGTGATGCTATGTTGACACAGGTCCCCAGCCTATGAGAATGTCTTAAGGGGGAAGAAGGAAGCTGGCAGGGATGGAACAACATGCCTGAGAGCCTCAGCATCTCAGGTGCTGCACACATCCATCCCTGTGGCTGGCACAGCAGGAGTTGTCCTGGATTCCAAATACTCCACAGTTGCTACTGTTGTGTCCTCTACTTCAACAAGGGCCACTGTAAGGCTACAATGTGATGGAGAGCAAATCACACCAAGAAACCTGACAGGTTTTGTTTTTGTTGCCTCCAAAGAGGTATTTAAGGATTAAGGGGATGTTCTCCTGCTTAGATGATGTTTTAGTGTGGCACTGCACTGCACATAAACCTGGAAGAGTGTTAGGAAATCCCCTGCATCTGGCAGAGGTCTACACCCCAATCATTTCTGTGACTGATGCATTTAGCTAACTTTATGAAAACATGGTTAACACTTCACAACTCTTAATTCCTGTAGCTTCCCCTGGAGTCTGGCATACTGCAACTTCCTCAGTTGTCTTTTTTAAGCAGATCAGAAAAAAAAAAAAGGGCTGCCATGTGTTAACTACACCATAAGGAAGTACAAAGGTCTGCCCTGCAACTTCCACTGTCCTTCAGCATTTTCACATGGGACTACATCTAACAGCAGAAGCCCTGAGACCATCTCTCTTCTTAAGGGATAACAACCAGCTGAAATGTCTTTGCTGTCAATTTCCATAGAGTTTTAATGGAGTAAAACATATTTAATTTGATTAAAAATTACAATCCATTGCACAAGCCTATCATATTTATTTAGCTACAAGTATTTGCCTAAGCACTCTGAGGCACAGAAGATGCCCTGTTCTGGTTCCCCAGTTTGTAACTACAAAATCTAGTAGCACTTAATGGAACAAAATCCCTATGTAAAATGTAGTTACACCTCAATAACACAACATGAAAGAATAAAGGAAACAACCCTCATTTCTGTGCATTTGAAAGCCTCCTGTTGCTTAGAGAATGAGAGAATGATTATGTCTTTCACTTTTGTATGCCACTAGAGAAATAATTTCTTTTAATGGAAGGAAAACAAATGTGGTTTATAATTTTTCTAAGGGTTTGGTAGCTTTTTAACTTTTTTGTTTGTTTGTTTGGGTGAGGGTTTTATGTGGGTTTGTTTTTTTTGGTTGGTTTTTTTTCTTTCAAGTAGTACTTAAGCCTTTTGTCTCCTAACAAGTATTGAAATTGCAGACTATTCCATCAGACTGGTCTTGAGTTTCTGGGTCCCTGCCACCACCAGGATGGAAACTGAGTAGAATTATAACTAATGCTTTCTGCATGAATCCCCTGTTCATTGTGGGCCAGATTGTGCCATCAATTTTTAAGCAATTCTCCACTGGTAGCAAAGAAGAGCTCTGCTTAAAAATGGATGGCTTGATCTAGCATTCTGTTGCTAATGATATATTATGAAGACTACTATAACCTAATCAGATTCTATTTTTAAAATAAAAAGAAAATATGAGGCACCCTGACAAATCCACATTTTGTGAAGACTGAATTGTATTCTTAAAAGCAGAAGAGTTTGTTTTAGAGTACAGACATTCTGAATCATTAAGCCCCACTTATGGGGGCGTTTGGTATTTTGTCAGGTATCAATGTGACATCTAGCATCCAAATTATGAAAGTTGCATAGTTTGGTATCTGACATCACACTGGTACCTGACAGCCAAGTTGGTTCCTTGTTATTCTTAAGTCCTCTCCATAAATAAGCAACCTCAGGTCATTTTGCCATTCCTTCAGGGTTTCCCTCTTCTGCACACACTCAGTGACTGAAAACTGAGATTGAAGAGTGGGTGCACTTAAAGCCCCCTGAAGCACATGGCCACCCCAGGTGCTTCCTCTCCTCATGTAAACCAGAGACATCTCTCATAATATACTGCAGATCATTTCCCTCTCATGAGGACATGTTGGCTTGTGAGGGAAAACAAGCATATTTCTGGAAGCATGAAGAGAATGTTGAACAGCAGGCCACCTTTCCCCCAAACCACTAGAGCACCATTTAAGATGGATTGGTTGGATATTCTCAGGCAACCAGCAATAGGACAAGAGGACACAGTCCTAAGCTGCACCAGGGGATGTTTAGGTTGGACATTTAGGAAGAATTTCTTCACAGAAAAGGTCACTAGCAGTGGAATGGGCTGCACAGGGAGGTGGTGGAGTCACCATCCCTGGAGGTGTTTAAGAAAAGATTGGATGTGGCACAATGAAACAGAACACTTTTTACTGACTTGATAGCCCCGATTTAGAACTGCTAAATTTCAGAGTTTGACCTATATTAACTTTATCCAGAGAATAAGGTTATCTCACCTTATTTTAAACTACATTGAAGCAAAGTCTGCACTCTAAAACAAATTTAAGCTTTACAGCGCAGCTGAATCAATACTAGCACTCTAATATCAACTGTATCAGAACTTTGTCCACTGTAACAGTTTTACTTCATGTCATGAAATACAGGAATTTGTGAATGATGAATCAGAAAGCCTTGCTGAATTCTCAACAGACTGCAACAATACAAAAAATACCACAGACCATCAATATACATCTCGATTAACTAAAATACTAATTCAAATGGTTTGCTCTCCATCTGTATTGCAACTGATCTATGTTTAAATTGTCTTCATAGATAGAGTTTATTTATATATACCTACTTGTTGTAAAAGGGAAAACTTTTTTTATTTTAAAAAATAATTAAAAATTTAAAAAAAGAAAAAACTTAAAAAATTATAACTGGTATTACACAAAAAACCCCCACTATCTTTCTCTTTCTCTTTTTTAAATCCTTATGAAAATAAATAGGTCACTTTTTACTGAGAAATGCTCCAGGGCTAAATAATGTTCTTTTCCTCACTCACAAGTTGTTATAATTACCATGAAGCAACAGCCACAAGAACATAATTAAAGCCATAGTTTTAAAAGATGAAACCGATCGTGTACTCCACTCATGAACTCAGCTATTATCCTTTAAGAAAGCAAAAATCACTGCACAGAACAGGGAGAGCAATGAGGTTCCATAACATGCGAGAAACCTATTTGAAGAGTGAAGCTGCTGAGTTTAAATAAAAATATAAATGTTTGTCTCTCTTCCTTCCCCATGCACCCAGTGCAATAAGGATTCAAAGCTATATATCAATTAACAAATCAATGAAACTTCTCCTGCTGCAATTTCTTTATATATTTCTTTATATTTTTTCAGAGAAGATTAGGCAAACACAGAGATCTCAAGGCAATAGATTGCATTTAATCACAAAGTTTCCCCTTCTGTCAAATGAGCTGCTAACCATATTATATTTAACATGCATGTATACCCATATATAGGGCAATACTTTTGCCATTAAACATGTTCAAATCTTTTGAAGATTTACATAGATTTTTCAATCTTCATTATCAATTCTGGGCTGAAAAAAGAAAGCCCAGGATGTCTAGCTAGAAGTTAGCTGGGAATCAGACATAAAAAATTATACAGGTTCTAACATTATATATGTTGGAAGCAAAAACACACAGAGCTTTCTTCACTGTAGCAAATGAGGTTTCTGCTGTTCTTAACTACAGCATCTTTTCATACATTAACATGGCATTACCAGGAAAAATAAATTAAGATCAGCCTCTACAGAATTAGGCTGACCAGTACACAGTCCGTAACCACAGCCAGTTTAGGATCATGTAATTCTCAGCTGAACATAGCCCTCCAAACCTATTAATCATTAGGATCCATTAGTTAGCTTACTGCCCAAATGAGCAACATCTGTAGGGATAAAGGAGAGGGAGAACAGCATCAAATACTTACCGCTCAGCACACAGTCCAGCATTTCTCCTATAGTGCTCTCCTGAAGGTTGTTAAGTGTCAGGTCTTGGAGAAAAGAAATCTGACTTGCCTTTGTCACACTAGGAGCTGTAATTTGCTTTGCATGCATTCACACAGTAGCTTTAGACTATTAGACCACAGCTTTGAAAATACAGCTTGAGACAAAGGCTACACTAATGCAGAACTGTTTTCTGGAGGGGTTGGAAGGGGGGAAGGGCTGAGGTTTTTTCTTGTCACTTTAAAAGTTTCTTACCTTTGTGTTGCAGCAAACAGGAATTAAATGCCAAGCACGTCACAGAAAACACCCAAGTCAATGCTCTGACTGGTCCCCGTCTCCGTTAGTGTGTATCTAGGCATCAGATGATGCAAGTGCACTTGAAGCAGCCGCATACTTGTACTTCAGCGACGGGGGCCAAACACCCCTGAGAACAGCAGCTCATTCATTTTGCATCGAATTGAAGCACATCATGCCAGCTCCCACGCTCCCCACGGACTGTGCATGCTTGTGTTTGCCGGCTCCAGCTGTGAGCCAGTGGGTGCTTCTCCCTGGAAGGCCCTTTCTGTCAGGGGTGTGTCTTTTCCTCCCTTCCCATCCCTTCTGCCACTTGCCCTGCGCTCTGACCCGCAGAAGAGGTGTCTCTCCTCCCCCGCTAAGGAATCTTCGCTGCTACGCATTGTGTTTCTAGCCAGTAAACTTCAAAGATTAATCTTTTGTGACAGAAGTAATCTTTCGGGGAAAGCTGAAGTGCACAGGGAGTCTGCCCCTCTCAATTTTCCAAAACCTCTGCAAAGCATTCACAACATAGCTCTGTACTGAATGCAACAGAGGGAGAAAGTCTCCTTAAAAAGGCAACCAAGATTTACAGCTAAATCAAAAAATTCAGACACAAGTAACAATTGCATTTACTTCGATGAAATTACATCTACTTATGCTGGAAGTGAGATTTATCCTTGAGCTGTAAAAACAAGCACATCAAATAATTTGATTTTCCAGAATTGGCACATGCAGTAATGGCAAATCCAATTTAGAAGTGTTGCTTGCACTAAAGGTTCCTGCAGCTCTAGTTTTTATCAAAACTCCCCATCAAATGAGCTCAATCAGCAACAAAGAGCTGCTTCTGGCAGGGACTACACTTAAAATGTACAGAGCTTAAGTCCCATTCCAGGTTATTCACCTTTCACATCACTCCTCCTAAATACAGGGGGAAGACTGGGGGAAGGCAAACTCTGACCAAGAAACAGCCCCAAATTTGCAAGGACATGGGTCATCACCCTGCAAGTCACTCTTCTCCATCCAAGGGAATTTCTCCTTCAAATGTGCCAGCAGAGCTGTCTGTGGGATCACACCTGTCATCTCCAAGAAAAATGAGCCAACATGAAAATGCCCACCAACAAGCCTCTTTAAATTATCTGAGCCCAACCTGAGTGAAAGTAGAGCAAGAAGAATGACCATGGATATTTCCACCAGCAGAGCTGAGAGAACAAAAAGCAGTTAAGGACTATTTTCTGGCAGTCACTTTCAGACACATAGATGCATAAATAGCAGGATGTTTTTTTCACCACCTAAATATACCCTGAGAGTCTAGTGGGATTCCTTCCTTCCTTTCCTCCAGCATATCTTCAACAAGGTTTGGCAGGACTGGTTATGCTCAAGCAAAAGCCTGTGCCATCCCAAAAGCTCTCCACTGATTTCCAGGAAGTAACAGGAGGAAATTTAATAAACAAATCTGTTAATGCTGCCTAAGATAAAACAGCTCCAGCTCTTCCTTGGATGTACTGAATGCCCAGTGCCAAGAAGAATTCAAAGCCATGTAATAATTTTTGCATTATCCAAGTAACTTCTCAAAAGTCTTGATACAAGTGTGGAATTCACTTGCGGGGAAAGAAAGGGGCATTTTATGGACAAAGTGGCACCTGAAACTGGCTAATGCAGTAAAATATTAATGCCTAACATTTACAATCTGGGTTCCAATATGCATTCTATGTAACTTCTTCACATTTGAAAATGAGGACACAATTAATTGGATAACTAATAACTATTACAACAACCCTTTTCATTGCTGTTGTCCTCTTTTTGTCTTGGTAAGTAGAATACAAGAGGGTATGGTAGCATTCCAGCTGGCCAACCTACAGCACTAATGAGAACAATGTCTGTCAGTCTTCTACTTAAAGGCTTCTAAGGAAAGAAGCCAGATTTAGCCATTTTAATATGCTGGAACGGTTTATGGGAGAGAACTGCTCTTCTCTGATCCTCCTTCAGAACGAAGAGAGGAAAAGATTCACCAAAACTTTATAAACCTGTAAAAAAAGTATAATTAAAACAAAATCTTAGTTTTCAAGTTATTAGTTGGCTTTTCAAAAAGTGAACTGGGTTTAAATTCTAATCCTGTGTTGGTTTTGATATTTTGTTAGATGACACACTTATTGCCTACACACCTGTCAGTAATGATATGGCTAGATACAAATGTGTTTCAAGGAATAATTTGCCCTCGTTTCAGCATTTCATCTTCCCTTGCCTCACACCCTCTTCTCCTCCAAGTTTGTTACTTTGAGTTGCTAGGTATGAAAGGCAACAGAGAGAGAAAGTCTCCTTAAAAAGGGCAACAGATTTACCTCTGCCAGCAGATATAGGAAAATCTCCCAGGACTTGACTAGCAGGCAGCTTCTGAAAATGAAAAACAATCTGAGCCAAATCTCTTCCCATTTGTGCACAAACAATTTGCTTAATAACTACAACTGTGTTGCTGTGGAAAAACTTAGCTTTACCACTTCTCAGTCACATCCAAAAATGTGAATTCAAACATGAATTAAAAATTTTAGCTATGGGCTTCAGGGTAATGGCGGTGATGTCTGATTTCTGATTTCTCCTAGTTTACTTGGCTAAGTACCTTTATTCTGAAAATGAAAGATGAAACTCATGCAGAAGTCTTCTTTCATGAAATGTATTGTAAAGAATAATCATCAATAAGCTTTGAGACCCGCTCTGGAAGTCACAGAACTCCCCACTGGATGCCAAGTTTGGCAGACAAGCTCTCCCTAGCAACAACTCCTACCAAAAACACAGTGAAAAAATTTCCAGGGCAAATACCATACTGAATCCCATTTCCTGCTGCCAGCCAGGTGCTGTGAACTTACAGCCAAATCTCTTGGCAGGAAGGATCTTTGTACTGCAATTCACCTGCAGGCTGCAAAAGAAATAATCTTACAGCAAGTAATGGGTCAAATTTACACTGACAAAACCATCATAAGCAGCCAGCCTTGGCAAGGCAAAAACAGCCCAGGAGAGCTCTCAACTCATGAAGAGCTGACTAATTCAACTCCCACACTGCCAGAAGTGCCAAATCAAAATAAAAGGGGTAGTTTGGGGCATGCCTGGTGTATAAATAACACCTGTGTTGTTCTAGGTTCTCCCACCTGCCCTCTCATGGGTCCACAGCTGGGGTCTATTTCCCAAGCTGCTGTGCTCCTCACTGGGGATGAGGTTCAGCCAAGCTCATAATGAGGAAATGGGTATTCAACGCTGTAAAGAATCTGGGCAGATCTCCATGCACTCGGTAGCAATGATGTGCCCAATTCTCTGGTTAAAGTGCCAGTGAAGAGCAGGGCACCTGAGTAAATGAAATTACCTTATCCTCTAGACATGGGAGGATCGTTTTCCCTAAACTGCATGGGAGAATGCAGTGGGAATATTTGATCAGTTTAGGGAGAACGGGATCACGTACTCCCTAAATTGATCACATATTCCCACTGCATGGCCAGAATCTGCCTCTCAGAGTGAAATACCAAGTATCTCATCACACACAGCCCATGTAATACTAGCAGAGCTGTGGATGGGCTTAAGAAACAAAAGCACTATCAACATCTGAGATCCTCATACTCATCCTGAGCATGTGGCAAGGACTGGGTCCAAGGGTTTCACATTCACAAAATTTTGAGGGAAAAATAAAATGAGTTTACGAGTATGGAACTTGGATTCAGGTTGCAGTTTCAGTTTGAGCAAAAGGAAAATTTTATTATAGCACCATATTCACACTGTGAGGCCAGGAGTGTATTTTAGTCAGTCCTAGCAGCTGCCCTTACACTGCTGGCTCACAACTGTACCCTTGCAGTCCTACACCTCAGGTAAAAGCCGGAGCAGTTTCACATCCCATCTCAATCAACTGCAGCACTCAAAATCTCCACTTCTGCCCCACAGGATGAGAAACAAATGCTTCCCAAACGAGTCCTGCCTTTTGCTGTGCTGAAGCATCCATCCTATCCCTGACACAAAACATTTTGACACTGTCAGGAAACAAAAAATTAGTCCTTTTTGCAAACCTCAGAGTACTCAGTACTCTTTAGTCTATCAGCCTAGGAGCTTAAAACCTCCCCTCATTGTCATCATCTACTTCCATCACAAATTATTGAGCAGTAACAGCAGTGCCGATCTTCTAATTTATCTGAAATTTCCTATTATTTTTGAAAAGAGGAGAGAGAGCGAGAGGCTAATGACAAAACATTTCAGAAGATTTAAATCCTGGATTCAGCCAAGTATATGTGAATCTCCACACACATCACAAAACAAGTTTACAAAATCCATGGATGGATGGAGAAAATTTGAAATACTACCTTGAATCCTGAAGACTCCAAAGTGACAAAATGAATATAGCAGTTGTGAATGCCTGAGTTGGCAATACTCCAGAAGAGCTTTGTTTGTCTTTTTTACATTATGGCCCTTGAACCTATGTATGTACTTCATAAATGAACAGAGGGCAAGTACAATTGCTCAGTTTGCTTTGTCTAATTAATCTCATTATGTTCCTGATGGTGGTTGAGTAAAAGCACAGATAAAAAGCTATTTGCCTAAATAAATACACACAAGTGTCCTCCAAATAGGAAAGGAAAAAAAAATCTTTCTTAGTAATTTATTTTCTCGTAGGTGTGGGTACTATCAATCTTAAACACATATCTACATTGTTGGAGACACATATATGAAGTTTCTTCAGGTTCTTCAGTCACTGCAGAAAAGGAATAGGCAGAAAATAAACTTCTTAATCAATGAAGAAAGACTGATGAAACACAACTGCAAAGCAAATGTAGCTCATTACACCCTTAGCAAACTGAACTGTACTCTGATAGCTTACCAAAGGAAGCACAAGGACCCAGGTGGACCCTTCCCATCACAGATAAAAAATAATTCTGTAAGTAAGCTACAATACCTTTTTGCATCTTGTTGGCAAATACAGCATCATTACAAACACTGCTGTGTCAGTATGAGGTACCCCAGAACACAGGCAAGCTGACTTCCACAGTGTCTTGTCTGAAGCTGAAAAACTCACTTCATTGATGCTTAACATAAGATCAGGAGAATACTATGTCAAATACTGGACAGCCACCTTGCAGACCTTTAACTCTTTCATGCTCTTTAAAAAAACACAGTAGGCTCTTTCTTTTTCCTCCTGCTATTTTGTGCTTGTGTAAGAACCTTAGTCCTGCTAAAGAAATAACATGTACACCGTCCTGATGCTCCCAGAGGTACTACATTGATTTTGCTGAGCAAAATTCAGGTGTTGGAGTTCCACCTATGTAAGTTATGGACTAACTCGACTCATGGTGAAGCTAATAAAAAACTTATCATCAATTATAAGGGGAATTTGGTCCAACTCAGGGGGCACAAGTGTACATCCAGCCAACTTTGAAATTAATCAAGGTGGGGACAGGAGAATTTCAAGCAATAAAATATTGACATTTTAGAGATAATTGAGTTCAATGTTTAATGCATTAATTCAGATTGGGAATTGAGATAATTTTTATGGGATTAAGATGAATAGTGTTTGTGTGAAGATGACTGTCATCAGAAGAGGTATAATGCACATGATTTTTTCAATATCACTAAGCACAAATCTCTTCAAAAAAATACAATTGTTAATGTAACAATTTCTAAATACAAAACCAAGTCAGTCAGTAAACAAATCTCTAAACATTTAAGACACTTGAATTATCTGTTGACAAAAATCTTTTCATTTGCTCAAATTTGTGTTCAAATTTCTGCTAATCAATGTGCATATATCAAAAAGGTTTCAGCAGGCAATCTACCTCCATTGCCAGACACCAAATTGTACTGAATACCCCTGACAATAAAAGGCCCTTTTCCCTGGTGGAACCAGTGTTAGGAAAGAAGCCAACATGCTATTCTCAGAATGAAAATCCTGAAGTAAAAGTGCTTTCTAAATACTTGGAATGGGTAGAGACAGTATATGCTATGATTTACATAAAAATGCGCTGCATATAAATATTTGAATTGCAGTCATCTAGCAGCAAATGTGAAAAAGCATCCAGAGGTAGATGTGACACTTAAATAATTGAAGTGCTAAATTGATAGCAAGAGAATCCTCTTATATTTTAGAGGTACATTTCAAATTATTATGTAAGTGTAGGTGGTTGAGTTTGTGACTGTGCATGGAGAGAGAGACACAGGTCAAAGTCTGTATCTCGTTTTACTATTGCATGTAGCAAATGCCAGAGGACATTCAGTGGTCTACAGATTTGTAGACATGCCATAAATCCTCTTGATATCAGGAAAACACCTATGCAAACATTAGAAGTGTTTTTATGTAGGTGGATATAAATATTTACACAGTAAAGGTGCATATAGAAACATCCTACCCTCTCTTTAACCCACCAGTACAATACTGGCATAAGATGTTTGGACAGGAAGAAGAGCTACACAGGTCATTTTCTGTCTGTAATTTTGCTTTTTAATTTGCTACATTAGAAAGTTGTGAATGTCCTATATTTTATTAACTGGCATAACAGTGAGATAATTGAATTAAATACTTTCTGCTGCAGAAAATTTTTCCCTCTCCATTATTTTTTCTGAAATTATTTGCCTAATAACAATTTTTATGAAGTCAAAATTGTGCTTAAAATAGTAAATAAGAAAAAGATTGCAAAAGATTGACATTTTCAAGTGAACTACTACACAACAGAAAAGTCTTTTACTTCTCATACAAACGTACTACAATCAAAAGTTGCAGAGAGCTTTATGAACTTTCAGCCAGCAAGATGTTAGTAAGTATTATTGGCACAATTTTTTGTAAAACATTGCTCTTTTCTTCAATAGCCTATGCTTTCTGTGGCTTTTCCCCTCAGAAGGTTTTTTATATGTCCACCTCAATACTAACTGAACAGCTTCAATATACATTAGACTAACAAAGTGAAATCACTAGTGGACTAATTTGGTTTTCTCTCATCTGCTACAGAGGCCTTAGACTAGGAAAGGTCTTGAGAGGAGAACAAAAGAATACAAAATGTTGCTATTGAGTTTTTGTTTTTAAGAAAAGTGTTTAATTATTTGCAACCATTTATTTCATAGGTGCCTCCCTCTACACACTGTCCCTATGCTGATATAGCCTCCAAAAGATGTGCAACTACGAGCAACTTCAGCACTGCTGAAGATAAAAGGGAATGAATGAAAGGCAGGCACCTTCCACTGACTCCAGCTGGTCTGGGGAGGAAGATGCTATTTTGTTTGCACAGCCTCCTTGGAGAGGAATCAATAGAAGGCATATGCATCCAAGTGATGACCACACAAAGTAAATAGGGTAAATTTAAAGCATCTTTGACTGTGAGGTAAGAGCAAACCTTCCAACTGGGTGACGAAATCAAGGTGGGCTGTAGAGAGTCTGGGAGCAAGATGGGTGTTTTCTGTTTGACAGCTACAGAGTGGAGAGCAGCTGCTTTTTGCATCACTTGCCTCGAATGTTTTGCCACAGAGTTGAAGCAGCAGTTATAGAAATAGAGTCTGGACACAGCATCTGCTTGATCAACATGCAGTGAAAAGAATAGTAGAACAACTCACCAGATTTCTACCCCAAACTGGCAGTCAGCAGCTCTCCCAAGCCACAGATTCTTTCATAGGCAGCTCAGCTGTTCTCAAGGGACCTCTGTGATAGCCACTTAAATTCACTGATTACTCTAGCTGTATCCTAAAGTGTTTGAGTTTAATAGCTGAAATAACAGGGAATGTGTGGAGACTTTCTAGCACAAATTTGTATAAAGGCTTTAAGCCAGGGACTCAGTCAATATGCCATCTTATTGAGACAACCTGACTATAGTGGTTATTTGTAATCCATGGCTAGATGTATCTGGAACTTTTACTGTTTAATAATTTCAAGTGCTGTTTAAAAAGGTTCAGGTTGGAGATCAGGAGGAATTTCTTCCCAGAAAGTGTGACTAGACATTGGAATGGACTTCCCAGGGGGGTGGAGAGGTCACCATCCCTGGAGGTGTTAAGAAAGACTGGATATGACACTTGGTGCCATGGTCTATTTGACAGGGTGGTGATTGCTCTAAGGTTGGACTCAATGACCTCAGAGATCTTTTTCAACCTAACTGATTCTGTGTTACTATGTAATAGTATTTCATCTCATTAGTGAGATTACTCAGAAAGGATAGAGGGATGCTTCCCCAGTTGAAGCAAACAGCAACAGAAAACCATTGGTGCAAAACTACAAGTGTTACAAGTTATATAGTATTTCAAGTTAATACCAGCCTATTTCAATGCATCTTCAGTCTACTGTGTCTTTCATGTTAAATCACAAACCTAAAATAAACCAGTTTAATGAATCAAATTTATGAATACACACATGCAGCTTTTTGCACTCACTTGACCATATTTCCTTTAAAACACATTAATTCTGTAAGCTTGACTAGATTCCTTCTTTTACAGCTGTATTGTTTCACCACTCCCTCCCTCCACTGCACTTCCAAACAATAATGCCAGAACTTATGGATATAAGTGGGAAGTTTTGCATAAATAACTACCTAAGCTATTTCTTAGTGAGACAGGAAAATGCAACCAAACCATACAGAAAAGGATCTTCAAATGCAGCTGGCTTAGGGAATAAGAAAAAACAAAAGATAACTGTAAAAACCTAGGTAAGAAGAGAGGTCAGAAAAGCCAGTAAAATCCTTTTCCTCCAGTGTAATCCCTCACCTATGCCCTGTTTATGTGAATCCTTACAGTATGTTTTGTCCTTATTCCAAGGTTACAGGGACCGAAGGGAATAGGCAATATTGATTAATGGTGTTTCAGAGATTGAAGAGCTCAGCTGAAATTACACATTCTTCGAGAGGTGTTATCTTTTCAGAAAAGCAGGTGCAAACACTATTTCAGTTTTAATTTATTTTATTTTCTGCTTTTCTTGACCATGTCGCTAATGCAGAAGAGAAAGTTTATTATTCATCATCTTGTGCAGTTTGATAAGCTTCTCTCATAGAACTGAAGAAAGACTCAGAGCACATTCAATCATCACCTCAGAGCGAAGGCAATCCAAAAAAACTTAAACACCTCCCTGAACGATGCAGCTAGAAGCCACTAAATCTGAATTTAGACACTTGATTTTCAAAGACCCTGAATGTGCAGATATTCTACTGAAGTCAGTGGACAACACAGGTGTTAAACACCTCTGAAACCCGGACATTTTTGTTAACCATGGAAAAAGCAAGGCAGCACACTATTTTTAATTCCCCATATTCTGAGGAATTTAAATAATAACTTTATATAATATCTTCCTCATTTTCCACAGATTTGTCCCACTTTTCTCTTACACCACCTCAAAAGTTTTCTCTTGTCCTAATAGCTCCTGAGATAACAGAGCTCAGATAATTTATATTGTTATCAAGACTCTCTTCTCTTTCAGCCTTAGAGGATTACGTCCATCTGACCTGGGGCACCTATTAATTTAGTTGTCTGCTCTCCCTTTCTAAGGCAGCTTGAGCCTCACCTTTGGTGCATCCATTGTTCTACTTTCTTCAAGGCCATGTCTGCCTTTCTCCCCTTTTTGAATCTCAGCTTCCTTTATTCCTACATCTAGGCAGCAGAAAAACATCAGCAGTTCAGAGAAGCAGGGAAATGGACATCCCCACCTGATAAAAAGGGCATTATTAGGGCTGAGGAAGGAGCACAATACAGTCACATCATCCAGTCAGAGTTTCTGTGGTCAGAAAACCTTGTAGCAGGGGAATGTCTCTCCCATTGCTTAAGAACCAAAAGCAGCCAGGCTCCCTTCTCTGCGTGTCAGGAAAACACAAGAACTATACATCGAAAACAAACCTGCTCTATGTGGTGACAAAGCTGGCAGATGAATAGACACATGCTGTGTGTTACGTCCAACACACCAGACGCCCACCCAATCCAGTTCCATATTCTGTTCCCATCAAAGATGTCTCCTGAATTCACCAGCAGTCCTCCATGCCAGCTAACCACAGAATATTTCAGCTGGATATACTGCTGTTGAATGAAGTCACCAGGAGAGAAGAAACTGTGATCTTTCAGGCAATTAAAGTCCTGCAGATTCTTTAAAACTTGAGGTGGGCTTTGGACTGGCGGAAGAGCAATGAAGATAAAGAAGGATTCAGGGAAATGTGCTAACGCAATCCCATTTACAAAACTGATGGGCCATTGCCTTTTCTCTCTTCCTTGTTAGTGAGCTGCTCAGAAAGCAAAGGGCATGCACCAGCAGCCCAGGAGGAGAGGCAAAACCCAACCTGAGGAATGATTAATGCACAGCCGTGCAGCTCGCAAGTGAAACGAGCAGCCCTTTTATAGCCTCTGCAGGCTGAGGCTGTAAACATGCTTTTAACAACAAGCAAAAACCATGGCCTGTGTGGCTAGTTAACATGCAAACACAGCACTGACTGTTACTCACTGATACACCTGTGACACCTCCATGTGCCCATGACCTTAGTGATCTTGAAACCAAACCATTTGTGCAACTGCAAGGACTGTTCTTATTTACAAATAATACTAAATGAATCACCATGACTGTTTCCAGTACAGCAGGAGAGGAAGACTGTACAAAGGTTTTTGACTTTTAAAAATTACAAGGTGTCACCTAAGATAAACGAGTCTGCCAAGGGGGTTGCACATATACAGGGCATTTATTTTCCTTTGTGCCCATATATACACATCAAACATAGGAGCTCAGTGTACCCATACATGCATACCCACCAATTTTTGAGAATCTGCTTTTGTTCATGATTTTATGAAGGCCCTCTAGGCCTTTTAAAATCAAACATATTTTACCAACTGATCAATTGAAAACAAGAGATAAACCACAAAATCACCACACAACCCAAGTTAACCAAATGAGGAAGCCTTTGCTTACCCCAGGATTGTTAAATAAGAAACTCCAAAGGTCAGGATAATAGTGTAACCTATGAAGAGAGTGATTACAATCTCCTGGAAGACGCTTCTGCCTGAGGTGAGTTAGCAGCCACATCCTCAGATTAAACTTTCATCAGCAGATCTCTCTATTTCATTAATCTTTCAGTATGGCAGAGCTTAGAAAATCATCTGCTCGTGTGCCATTAGAAAATCTCTTCATCTTCCAAAGCAGAAGCTACCCAAATAAATTAGTACAAGCAAAAGAGATAAAAGGAGTGCATGCAGACAATTTTGGGGTTCAAATAGATCAAAATACAGGGAAATACACATTTCTACAGTATTTCAGAATTGAAATACTACCTTTCAGAATAAATCCAATGTTTTATTATACAGGTTCTTGGACTAGAAGATAGAACTAATTAAGGAAATTAATGTGCAACAACTTCTGGAAACATTTCCCACCAGAAACTGGGATTTCATCAACTTCATGAACACTTAATCCACCTAAGCAGCAATGTGATCCCCTCACCTTTTTCCTGGTGATGGCAAACCCATAACCAAGGAAAGTTGCTTTTGCAGTCAGTGAATGGCTTTGGTATTTCTCACCTGGTGATTTTACCAGGATGAATGCAAGGACTGTGGGATAATGTACACATGAAAAGAGTTGCAGTGCAGTTTCCAGCTCAACAATATGGTTTTCTCAGCTTGTGTTCTCCTTTTGCTTTGTCCCCAAATTGTCTGTAAATGCCTTTTTTCTTGTGTGTTAGTGCTGCTTCAGCAAATGCTACATCTTTTATGCTACCCCCTCAAAGCATTTTTCCTACACTGAACATCTCAATGCCTAAAATATATTGTACACTGATTATGTACTCATAAGTTTGCTCTTTCTGCTTGTCGTTTTGATCTTCTGCTACTTAAAATCACGTGCAGTCGGAGTTTACTTACAAGTAATAGCTACACTGCTTTTCCTATAACCTTATTTTTTAAAATGTGTCAATAAAACACTAAACAAATTAAATTTCAAAAAGAATGGGCTCCAGTCCTGAAAGTCATTATGGACACAAAATTTCTGTAAAAGCATCTATCAAAATTCTTCCAAATGGCTATAAATAGGAAAGTTATGAAAAAAAATTCTTATGATGAAAAAACTGCAAATTACAATAGAAGTAGCTAAGAACAGCCATGTGCCATCAAATGAAATATTAAAACTGGTTTTGACTTTGTGTTTGATACCTAAACACAATATACATAAAATTTAACAAACTATTTCTTGCTGTTCCTTACAGCAACTGTTCAAGAGATGTCATGCTCTTTAGAAACACAAAATGTTCACATTGAACACAGAAAGTCCTACTCCCACTACTGACAGTAGAAACATGAGAAAAAATTAGTTTATTTTCTCTGTATTGTCAGCGTCAGGTATAAAACTTCCTTTGGAAAACACAGTTGGGACAGTGGCTACTTTTTATGGCCAAAAGGAAGGACTGGGTTTGAGGGGTTTTTGTTGCTTGTATTTTTAAAATTGGGCCTGTACTTCTCCCACATATTCCCTTCTAAACGTTTTTTTCTTAATAGAGACATGAGTTTCTGTAGAAGTCTTAGCTAGCTGGAATTCATCTTTGGCCCCCAGTTATGCCATGAAAAAAGGCAGGAGTGGGATCAGAGATTTCCTATGTCTTGCACGTAGTTTTTGCTAAGCGCTGTGGCATACCACAGCAGGTCAGAGCTGGCAGAGTGACCTGTGCACACACAACCTTTCCCAACAACTCCTGCCCTATTGATAGGGCTTATGTTCATCTAGGAGAGTCTGCTATTGCCTCCCACCCCCAGACACATATCAACAAAAGCATACAATGTTATTGGTGCCACATGACTGCAAAATGTACATTTCTCTTAAATGTTTCCTAAAAACATCCACAACCAGTTCTGTCTTTAGTGAAAGCAGGTACCCAGCCTGAAGAAATATGACTCATATTCTTATTTTATAAAGAACATAATGGAATAATTTCATTTCACATGAATGTAAGTATTTGGGAAAAGAACTGTAAATGCTCTAAAAAAATTATGAAAATCAAAGCTGGCATCCTTTACTCTGTAAAGCTGCATCACATCTAGGTGTTCCTTAAAACACTCTATTTATTTTCTGACCGAAACAAGGTACTACAAAAACTGACTTGAAGGGAAATGTGTAATGCACCCATTTTCTAATGCAAACAAAGAACTTCAATGGTTTATTCATTAGGAGTTAAAACGGTGTTACTTCCCAGTATTCCAAAACCCTTTTAGATCTCTCAAAAATCTGTACCAATGGAAGTGAAAAACAGTTAACCCACACCCAGTTGACTATCAGTCATTTATGAGAGTAAAAAAATTAGAAATCTCTAGTCACCTAAAAAATTAGTCACCTTTCCTTTCAGAAATTCAGTCACTGGTAATCAGAAACTTTGAGGCAGATAAAACAAGTTTCAGAAAATATTTTACTAGTAAAGATTGTTAATGTTTGAAATTACATTACATTAGCACACATTCCTGGTTGCTCCCTACAACAAGGAACAACTTCCGCTCACAGGCAGCACTTTTCAGGGACAAACCTCAGTTTTCTGCAACATCCTGGGGATTTTCTTACATCAAGAACTAGAAGTAATAGTAATGACTTAAACCCATTATTTTTCCCTCAATCCAACTTTTTTCTCCATCACATTAAATACCTCAATAAAGTAGAAACACACGTATACAGTCAGATCAGTGGTAGCACATTTAATTGAACCAGCAGGAAGACATGCTTTCACATAGCCAGGAGAAACATACTATAGGACATATTTGAAAGCATACTTTTATACCAAGAAGTACTACATCTACTTGAAACAAATCAATGTTACATGTGCAGTTTTATGCACCTGAGTTAATCTGAAAGGCTTGTTCAACGCTGGTTTGATGAAACAGCATATAAGCGATACACTACGAAAAGTAGAGAGTTTAAAATGTCACACCAGCAACAAGAAGAAGAATTTACCCACCTTCTCATAGGCTCTGGGGCAGAATGATGTATACTAGGTATTAGCAGACCAAAATAGCACCAAGTCAAGACAGAGAAGAGCAAACACTCACCGACCATTGTCACGCCCCACGCCCCAGACTCTGATGCTCACAATGGGCTGTGAGTGCAGAACTGTGCGGTCCATGGGATCAATCAGGTTCAGCATGTCATTTTCCAGTATAAGGTACATGTCTTTGCCCTGCAGTTCCAGACAAAGTACAATTACACAGTACATCACACTCTCAAACTGGCTGGGCTCAAGGTGTTAATGTCCGTGCTGTTCAGACTAGCTTCATCTTTACTCAAATTTTGGGCTGCTCCAAGAGCAAATGAAAAAACTTCACATACTACTGGTGTGAAAAAGATCTAAGATGTTATCTTGCTACTATATTTTTAAACAATCTCAATCACAAAAGGCTTTGATGTCCTTTAAATACAACTCATTCAAACCCAAACTACTACTACCCATTCAAACTACTGAGTTATTCAACAAGTTCTGTGTTTATGTCTCAGTAAATTCTTCCAAATATATGAGAAGTCACGGTCTGTCCTCACAGTAGAAGCTTATATCAAAACCTGTACTTTTGAGGCAGAGTTTCTTCCTTGAAAGTGTTTTGTTTCTATAAACTTTGACCAATGGATTATGGGAACAGACAGCAATTTGTACGTGTCAAAGGATTTACTCTTTGAAGAAAGATTAAAGGGGAAAACCTAGCATTAAGACCTGAATGTGAATTATGCTAGTGACTGCAGAATCTTGGAGCCAGGATTTCTCCCCAGTTCTTCTGGCATGTAAGGACAAGGATAATGCTTTTTTCTCTTACAGGAAACAAATTTTGAGCCAATTTTCCTTTTTCTGCTAATTCACAAATGCTTATCTTCCTTCTCTTGACAGCGTTTGTGATAGATCTGCTGCCTCTTCTCTCACATGTAATATCCCTCTTATGGAGGCTGTACACATACTCTTCAGACCATGAGATCCCACAGAAATGATCTTGGACCTATTGCTGAACAGTAAGACAAGCTCCTGCTGATCAGAAGGTGGAAGCTATCAGCTAAATATAGTCATTCGTTTCCTCCCTTTTCTGCCAGAATCTATACATGAACAGAAAGAATGGAAAGAGTCTGAATCTTGACTGACTAATGTTTCAAAACTGACCTTTTTCTTCACCTCAGTGACACAGAAACCTTCTTCCTGCTTGGTTACAGTGGCTCGAGTCTTTATGATGTCTAATTTTGTGTCTATTTTGTGAAATACATTTATCACTCTGTGAGGGCTTTTTGCCATTGTTTGTAGGCAAGGCAGCAAGGGGCAGGCACTGCCTATCTCCTCTCCCAACCCCAGATCTCCTAACAGGGATTCCAAGGGAAGCTGTGACACAGAGCTGGCAGTGTAAGTACCAAGAAGGATGGGGGAGAGATATGTGACACCTAGCATGAGCAAAGCCGACACAAGCATATTTTGCCTGATGGAAAAAGCATATCTGTGGCTGAGGTGCAAGGCTGGATGGAAAAAGCACATCTGTGGCTGAGGTGCAAGGCTGGATATACAGGCTTCTCCTAGAGAAGCAGAAACAGATGTAGCTGTGGTAGTCATGCAAAAAAATGGGGCAAACTAGCAGCACTGAGATTTTAGTGCAGACAGAAAAAGAAACATCACAAAGAAAAAAAGTGAGAAATTTGCTTGGAGGTCAGAAGCAGTAAACAAATTGTGTGAAGAATGCTACCAAGTGTCACAAAGATTGGTTTTTGGACCAATTTTATACTTATATATTTGTTCCATAAGGAAATTATTACAAGAAGGAAAAATATGTTATTTATGCAAAAGACACTGGGATTAGAGAAACAAAATGGAATTCAAATTAGCTGGAAAAAAATTGGAGAATGGGCAGATAAGCAACATAAGTCACAGGAAATTATCCTTGCAATGCTCAGGGGGATCACTTGTCTGCAGCCAGAAGCAATAAATTTTGTTAAATTTTGTTGCCTTGTTATAGAAAAGCTATTTTAGAGTTGAAAGCACTGCATAGGTCAAAAAGAAATTATTTAGACAGGCTAGGAGCTTGAACATAAGCTTTAATATCTCAGACTACTGAAGAGCTGCAGAGATCTGATGGTCTGAGGAAGAGCCATGGAGGGAAAGTGAATAAAGGAAAGAGAGGCTCAATCCAGCACTTTTGCTGGAAGTGTTACAGGCTGCAGTATATAGGTCAATGGCAAGAAGATATTTTTTCCATGTAAGTGATATTGTAATGTACAGAAATGTAATTCATGGCAAAAGAGCAACACAAACAGATGAATAGTGTTTTACTTTTTAGATTTTAAATAACAGTAGAAGTTCAGAATTTATAAGTAATGTCTTTTGGAGCAAAGGACATGAAATCTCACATTAAAGCCGCTAACTAAGCTTCTGCAGGGTCAGGATTTTACCCAGGGTGTGGGAGGTTTTGTGGTTTGTTTTGCAGTTTTTTAAGTCATGAAAACTGGGAGCTAGACCTAGCCCCAACTTCACTTTCATTATATTCTAGATGAAGTAAATCTTTAGGCAATCTTAAAATTCCCATGTGCAGTCATTTCGCTTCATAATAGATTCCTGCTATAATTAATCCATCTGATACATCAGTGATGGAGTATAATTTTTTCAGGTTCCTCTCTAAAATATGCCTCTTCTAATCACTCTTGAAGCTTGATATTGCAGGCAGGAAAATGTGGTTGGATGTAATGAACTCTTAAAATCAGGAAGACAATTTACTTCAGGAGCCACCTATTCGAGCACAGTGTCTCTATTGTTTTGTCAAGCTGATTTTTCTTTTTTTTTAATGAATAGCACTCTTCATTTAAGCCTCCATTCAAGAGGACTAGAACTTTTCACCTTGGTGAAAACTTTTCAGCTTGGTTTGAAAACCTGCAAGAGTTTCCAACAAAGAACAAGAATGATAAAGAGAGAGATACAAAAAAATGTGAACATTAACTCTTAAATCATGATAGTTCAAAGTAAACAATACATTTCAAGCTGATCAAAGTGCTGAAAAATGAATGAGATTACACACATGTAAAGATACTGGGGTTTTTTCTCTCTTAGGGTCAGCAGTAAGTCCAAAGTCTATGACTGAAACATCTCTAATTGCTTGTTAAATATATTATCTAAATAAACTGTTCCTAGGTGTAAGAGAGAAAGGAAAACAATATTGCTTTGTTGATTTATATGTACAATGTTTCTTACATATAAAAATCTTTCTGAAATGATTTTAAGTATATATAACACTATAAAAGTGTTCCTTTAAACATAATTTTAATTTTTAAGGGCATTTTCTCCCAGTAGCTCCCCTGTAGCATCTTGGCATTGCTGCAGTCAAAATCAGGATGGGGATTCAAGCCATAGCCTACAACAATAACTTGGGAGACTGAATGTTATTTTTCCTGAAATTTTTACTGACATGTAGACAAGTCTTTCTTTTGATTTCTTTTTTGTTTGGCAGTGCCATTTCCCTTAGGTCACACAAGGAAAAGTTATAACATTCACTCTTCTGTCTCTTTTGTATTTGGATCTTGTGTGGCCAATCCACATTAATATAACCCTTCTGAAAATATGTCAAGATAGAGGCAGAAAATAAGATTTGGAAGAAGTTTAAGTTGTTCCATGAACAATCAAATAACAAAGATGTTTTACTGTGGCTTTGTCTTCTGTGCCCTCTGTATGTCCCACCTTTTCCCTTCTTGTTTCACTTACAGACCCCTCAACATCTTCCACTTCTTCATCTGTCCCCAGCACACCTATTTCCCACATCACAAAACCTACAGCTCCCTTCAGTTTTCCCCAAGTTCCCACAGTATTATCCTCTCCTTGCTGCCAACTCGGAAAGAAGCACAGAGCAACTGTGGTTCAGTCGACGAAGGCACACTGACCCTTCAGCAAACCAAGAAAGAGGAAAGCTGGGCTCTCTCTTTTTCCCCTCAGTGTGTGGGAATCTGGCACCCTTCAAAACTGGATGACACTGCTGCAGAGATTCAAAAGTTATTGGAGAGAAGCCAACAGACAGATTGATGACATATAATTAATTTCCTTCTGAAACACTGATAAAATAATCATTGTAAGACAAACCATCTGCCCATCAGTTCCAATCTTCTCATATATTTCAGAACCACAGCCCTGCCAGTGTGGGTTTCTTAAAGCTCTTTGTCATTGTGAAAAAAATGTTGTTACAGAGCATCACTTTCAGACTTCTGGTCAGGAGGAAGACTTACACTGAATTTCAAGTTTGGCCTGTGTATCCTAAACAGTGCCACTGCACAGGTGTGTACTAGCACAGATGTAAAACATGAAAGTGAGCTCTTTGTGGCATCTGCTGTCCTGAGCAATTTGTAACAAAAAAGTCAACATTTTCCCTGAACCCTTTTATATATTTGGTAGTGCTAGGCTGAGCTAGTGAAATCCCAAACAGAGCACATGGATGTAGTTGTCTACAAAATTGTTCCTTTGAGATGTTTTATGATACAAGAGGCATGTTCCAAGAGGAGGAGAAGTTCACTCTGTTCTTACCTCTCCCCAAATGCCAACAGTGTCTCTGATGTCATTTTTACAGTAAGAGAGTTGTCTGATGCAATTGTTCACAGCAACACTGCTCTTTCCAGGAGCCAGATCTTCTTCTGCCATTTCTACCCAGCCCAGAGATCGCACAGCGAAGCACTAAAAAAAAACAAACCCAAAAAACATCTGTCATACAACATCAAATAGACAGTTAAGGTTAAACATCTCCATCTAGAATGGGAAAAAAATTAAGGCCTTGTAGATGGACTCAAAGATACGTAAATTGAAATATAATTTTGTGAATGGCAAGGTGAAAACATTCAGGAACAAAGAGGAATGCATGACCTTCTATGAGAAGTGTCTGTGGAGGTAAAAGTAATGCCTTCCAATTAAAATAATTTTGTTAATATAAAGGACAAGCAGTAAATAGGATACACACAAATAGAAAAACAATAAAGGAAAAAGCACAACTATAGATAGAGTAGAACTGAAATTTTAGCTAGAAATTTTAGCTAGAATCTAGAGCTCGGATTGAAAAGAATGAAAACACTATTGGATTATGTCTCTTGTGAGATATCCACTGTCTGGCACTTAATCAGAAAATTACTTTTGTTTTTTTTTGTGGATTACAGCAACTGCTTCTATAGCAAATTTACCCAAGGTAGCAAACAATAACAAATTCAAAGCTAAGAAGAAGATAAGCTATCATAAGAGGAAAGCAGGCCTTTTCTAGAAGAAATTCAAAATTACCTTTGAAATAAAACACTCTAATTATATATTTTTTAGCAGAAAGATGTTTAGCCAACCAGAGCACTCAGTTGGCAGAACAAGTCAAGGCAACATTATTTTGCACACATGGTACTTTTTGCAAACAAAACAAAATAGAAGAAATTGAATGGCACCATCTCTACCCTACATCTACAAAGGCAGAGATAAAAAGTGCTAATTCTGAAAAAACACCAAAACCTTCTCATTTGCTCTCAGGCATTATGGTGGGAGAATATACAGACATCACACTAAGTCAATAGGAGTTTGTCTATGAAACCAAGACTTGTTCCAGAGAATGTTAGAGGTGTTCCACTCTGTGCTACGGGTGCACTGTCAGCAATGGGCACAACAGGCTCTACTGCTGTACCTCCTGAGCAGACACACCAAATGCTTTAGACGGTCCTTAGAGGTTCAGCAACAGCAGACCAACACTCATGGCTGAGTGCTGCTGCCTTGTGCCACACAGCTTTCTTTGCTGTCAGCAGCATCCTGCAGCTCCTCAAGGATGCTGGGAGCCGCTGGAAGGCAGGCAGTGTTGGTGAGCAGGGCTGGGAGCCCTGCTGCCACCAGCAGCACACTGCCAGACAGCCCAGGAGCTGCCACACAGCCCATGAGCTGCAACAGCAGGCCCATGCTGCAGTTACCAATCCTTCTTCTTAAGATGCAGGAAATAAATCAGCTTCAGAGCGCAAAAGCTGAACATTCACTTGCCACCTTCTAAAACCTGCTGTGAAGACAGTGAGTTGATCAAGCTCACACAACATCACTGATGTGCTATTTGGGAAAAACTGGCCTCAAAAAAAAACCTACCCCAAAACACCGAGGTATTTTAAATATGTATAATATGTCAGCCTTGGTAACCTAAGGGAGGAATAAAATTTACCAGTGGGTAAAAAGATTAATGAGTTTCTCCCTCCCTTTAAAACTTCTCTCCTCCTTCAGCCTTCTTTGAGTTTGCACAATGCATTCATCCAGGCTCACTCCACCAAGCAGGAAAACCAGCCTAAGAGCGTGCTTCCTGTACTTCTGGTATCCACTCCAGCCAGTCACTAACCATGCATCTCATCTTGGGTATCAGACAGCAAATACACTCTATAATTGTGTAAAACCCTTTAGTGAGTGTAGGTAAAAAAATTAATGCCTTTCATGCCTCCAGCTTTCTGTCAGATTGTTTTTTTCTTTTTTTTTTTCTTTGCAAACAAGGGAATCAACATATAAATTCTCCCACACTGCTGCTTCCTGACCCAGCTCTGCTGGAAACCCACAAAAGTGCTGAATTTCCATTCTAAAGGGCCATAAAGGAGAAGGTGAAAGAGGGAACAAAGGAGGGGTCAATACTCAGGGATGCTCTTTACTTTAGGGCTACACAAGGTACTAAAAACACATTTCTTAGCAATTATTGAGGTGGTCTAATCTTAAGATTGCAGAATTGTTTCAGGCACATCAGATGCTCATGAATCTTGCTAAAAGTGCTGCTATACCCACTGGGGTATTAATTATTTATCTTTGCAAGCTTTAGAAATACTGATTTTTACTGTACCAGAAGAAAGGTTTGTTTTTTTTTTACAAGTGTTTAAATATTAAATTGAATAGCAGAATACTAGCAGAGTATTCTTTTCTAAATCATAAGAGAGGTGAAGAACTAAATATACACAATAAGCATACTGTTTCCTTGTTGCTCTTCACATCTCAACCACATCTGCAGTTTGTTAGCTGCTTTCTGAACAGAAGGATAAATATGGAATCACAGAATGCTTTCAGTTGGCAGGAATGTTAAAGATTGTCTATTTCCAATTCCCCTGCTGGGCAGGGACCTCTTTCACCAGATCAGATTGCTCAGAGGCCCATTCAACCTATACAGTTCTTGCACTGAACAAAGTGTATCTTAAGGAGGCCAAAAATTATGACAGACTATCAGGTCAACTTGACAGCAGGTAAAGCTCTTATTATTAAAGATGGTGAACTGTTCTGCTATTTTCTTCCTGGCCTTTTTTTATTCTGTTTGGAATTCTCTGGCGGCAGCATCCACTGTATTTTTGAGCCCACTGTCAAAACAGTACTGTGAACTGAATCCAACACTCTTGTCTATCCCACATATTGCCCTCCATGTGAAGGACCTGGATTCCTTCCCTGCTTCTAATCCCTCTTGGTGCTTCCAAGTGAGGTAGACATGAGAAAGCCCTTGGCTTCTAGCACCTGACAAGTTTTTGTGTATTTCACAAAAAGTCCTTACCATAACTTAGCAAAATGCTTCAGAACAGTTTCCCAAAAACTCACTGCAAACAAAAACCTCTCAATAAATCCTAAAAAGACTCAACATTCTACTCACAGACAAAAGAGCACAAACTCAGCAGAAACAAACCACCTAGTGTCTCCAGTCAGATATGACCTGATTTTTAGACCATGGCTGGCTGAGTCAGGCGTGACAGCAGAATTGCTTAGCTCCAACACATTAACACAGCATCATGGTTCCCTGCCTCCCACCAATGATACTGACACTCCAAGAGACAAATTACTTCCTTTGACCCTAAAGAGCTGTGATAATGCACTCTATTGTCTTCTGGAATTAACACCTAGAGGCAAACCAAGCCAAGCTAAAAAATAGAGTCTAGCTTTTTTTCATTAAGAGACTATGAGCCCAGTAAAACCATCATTCCTGGCAATGCCAGTTTGTTATGCATCTCTACTCGAGGCTTAGAGATAATTAGTGACAATTAATAATTATTAGCCTGTCATAATTTCAAAGTGATCTCAATGACAACTTTTGTTTTATGCTAGTCTATCTAATTCATTTTCTCTCTTAGAGAAGGTTTTCTGTGCCTGGTCAGGCTGTCTGCTTGCCCCCAGACTCTTTTCAAGAGCTGGCAAAGAAAAACAGGTTTGAAGAAAAACAAAAGAAGTTGATAAATACAGCAAGATGAAAGATACTTAGGAATTGTATACTGTGCAAACATTGCTGTTTGGGATTGGGAAGATCAAAGATACTACCACACACACTGCCTGACTGAGAGAATGAAAAAATGTCACTGAAACCATGGTAAGTCAATAATCTTGTATTTTTATCTTGACTAGAGACTTCACATTTCCTTTCTGGCTACACAGGACATTATGCAAGGAAATTACACAGAGGAAAAAGAAATCCACCTTATCGTACACTAGCCCATGAAAAGACAGGTGAACAAAAATGAAAATACAGGCATTGCTGCTTGGTTTTACAGTTCTGGGGAACCTGTGTTCGAATAGTTGCAAATCCAATTAATGTTTCAGGGTTAATGATCTGTAACCTAAGAACCAAACTAATAAATGCTGTCATCTGAACTCTGTATCGAGCTGTAAATCTCTCTTGCAGTGCAGTTCTGACCCAAAACATTGCCTGGGGAACTTTAGGACTGAAAAGATGAACAAACCACAGATCACACTTTTGCTCTTTGGCATTGCAAACCCTTCACCACAGGGCAAGGTTCCGCTCTGCAGCAGCTTTTCCAAGAGGAACTCTGGAAGGAGCTTCTGCAGGGACACAGAACTGTGACAGTGTACTAACCATAAACAAATGCACACTCTGGCTGTTGCCTCATGCAGTGCTAAGCATGTAGCATTAAAGAAAATAAAAATAAAATAATCGAGAAAAACAGCAAATACAATCCTGTACTAAAAAGAGGACAAGAGATCAAGTGCAATGACTGATGGCAGGATAGTATTGGAAACTGGATGTGTCATAAAGGTATGGATAGAAAAGATCCCACTATAAGGTGAAAATGAATTAGAACATCAGTTTGAGAACAACAAACTAATGCACATTACAGGACCACAGACAGATTGCTTTTCATATTACACAGCTGTGGGCAGCCACTATGAACACAGCTGTATTAAGAGTATGTTTGCCTTGATGCTTTAAATCCGTGCTACTTATTTCTTCTCTACTTCCAAGCCCACAGGACTTGGTTCTGAGCAGTTTTCCTTTGTTTCCTTTTACATTGTTCCTTTTTAAAGGTTATATTTGCCTGCAGACATGTGTAAATCGCTACAATATTTAATAAGGCCTTTTATCACAGACCACTGAACAGGTTTGTGCCGAGACACAGCATGTAGGTCACATAATTAACCATTTATTTTGCAGCCAATATAACCTTTGAAATTTACCTTGCTTTTTTTGTTAGTTTGAAAATTAAAAAAAAATCATACTATTTTATGCTTTGGAAGATCAAGTATCATAACATATTATCCTTCTATTCTGAGGAAGAAGTATGTTTCAGTATATTTGCCTGCTACACAGCAAGAAAGATTACATTGATTTCAGATAAAAATACTGGAGAAGATCAAAGATAGAGTAACAAGAGAATAAAAAGAACTTATGCAATTAATGAACATGTAAGCATTACTTTCATGTAAGTGATATGAAGAGACTGTAGTGCATCTACTTCCTCAAAGAAATATTCACAGATGTCACATAAAAGTTCTTAGCTACAAAAAATTCAAAATGCTTAATCAAAAACACATTAATAAGACTTTTCAACATTTCCAGCTTCCTCTTGCAGTTCATCTTGTATTACTTGAATTACTGAAAATGCATGTGAAATACGAAAACAAACACAGAACTATTCAGGTCAGAATTCAGAAATCACTAATAAATGCTACTTCAGGCAGAATATTATATACTAAGCTCCCCTAGAATTAAATATAGGGACTTTACAAATGCTATAAAATAACCTTTCTAATAAATTACTTCTTCAGAGGAGGTCAGTATCAAATTTTCTGCTCTTACAGTCCCTTACTCATTCTCTAAACCACTACAGTCTCGTTCTTCCAGACCTGCACACTTCAATGTGTAGGATGACAAAAGTCCCTCTCTTGTTTTGAGCTTAATGCTTCTGTCTCAGCTGTACCCCCTGGCTGACAGCCAGAGGTCAAATCTGCTCTATCAAGGCAAGAAAACATAGTGCTGGTTCAAGATTTTTTAAAATCCAGCCATTTGAGCAAAAAATAGACTGGACACTACTACTTTCTACTAATACCCCCTTCTGAGGAAGAAATTAAAATCACCTTTTTATTTCTCCAGTCTTCTCAGCAAGAACAGGCTTTCACTTTAGATGCTTTACAGATATCTTGACTTCAGATCCTAAAGGGATGGGTTTAAGCACTTTGCTTTGAGCTAAGGGTGGTTTGGGCTTTGTTTTAATACAGTGAAATAAAACCTGTGCTTCCTCATTTAAGAAGCCATATTTTTCACTAGGAACTAATAAAGGATGTTCAAATTCAGGTCTATCTTGCAGAGTAACAGAACTGTTAGGGTAACTTGAGCAGATTTCACAATTCTGTGACACACAAACATGACCTCAACAAACACACATATATGTTTTGTCAGTAGAGACAAGCTTGGCAGGAGTTTACACAGCATAAAGAACATGTGCATTCCTTTCTTTTCAAACTAATGCTCTGTGCTTGTTAACTTTAACCTGAAATGCTGTGTTTTCTCAATGTAGGCTCTTCTTCAGGTTAACAGATATAAGTGCTTCTAATGCCAAGAGCAGGACTTTATTTACTAGTGTGGTGCATAATTTCAAAGAGAATATGCATGACATCCAAATTTAAAAAAAACATCAAAATGCACAAAGAAACAAAAACCCCTGAAGAGCTCCCAACCTTTAAGCAAACTCTTCACCTTATGAATCAATGGAGAAAAACCTTCCAGCTTCACTGGAGTCAGAATTTCATGTCCCTTTAGAAGCAACATTATTGCAAGTAATATGATTTCTGCAGAAATTATGTTTACAACAGGATCCAAAGTCAATAAAGTTAAATCACTATTGATCAATTCCCACTTTTCAAAAAAGACTCAAATAAGCATGAATCCAGAGTGCAGAAATCTTGAGCTCTGTTGGACCTCCCACATTTGAGGACTCATTCACTGTCACGCTGTCTCCTTAAAGCACCATGGAGTCATCATCTCCAAACATATGGAATAACGCAGAACTGTGCCAAATGGCACTATGATGTACAGCACATCTCATGCTTTTACATTTCTTAAGAGATAAATATTATGCCTTTTCCCTTGGATGAAATACAGAAAATTTTGACAAGGAAAACTTCTCATTTTTTAAAGTGAAATTTAGAAGTAGAATAAAAATAAATACACATGGCTGGTAAGAGCTATCTAAATATTGCTCTGTCATTCAACTCAATGTTCCACTTTAATTGATTTTTAAATGAACTTCCTCCATAAATGTACCTTTCAGCTAGCCACAATCGACAAATAACTCATCAAGTTTGTATCATGCTGGTTTCAAAATGTGCATGTGCAATATATAACAAATAAATATACATATTTATATATACACATGAATACAAACAGCACTTTTTTCCATTAAAAATCTATGCCATGGAATGGTAAGCACTGTAACATTTCAAACTAGAACAAGCTATTTCCTCGAGCTGCCCTAAACTGGCAAGGTAATGTAAATAATTGAAGAGAAGTACAAAAATATCTGTCAGTTCAATTTGTAGCAATACGATGAACAGACATTGAAGAGGCAGTTCACAACCAACAGGCCATTCTATAGCTGACGCTGGCAGAGGCTACACAGATTGTTTTAGAGGTGAAATGGGTGGTCTCAAGTGGGGAGTATGAAGGGTTGCAAGTTGTGATTACCTCTGCACTGTGCTAGCAAAGGTGCTGGTGAGCTGACAGGGAGATCTGCTGGCAATATCAGCCCAGACTGTGCTAAGCTGGGACCTGCTGGATGACAGAATCCACTGCTCTGCAGAACAGCCACAGAAACTTTCTGCCTGCAGCACATGAGTATTCTGAGCTGCTGCTTCTCCCAGTTTCTCTCCATTCCTGAAGGTTCTTTCAACAATCACACACAAAGCACTGCTGGCCCATGAAAAGTTTACTGTGCTGCACCATAAAACAGTGAATAAATTGTGATTAAAAACTACTAAAATAAGCAGCATTAAAATATTAGATAGCAAAGATTCTTAAAAACAAACAAAAAAATTGCTCAGGTCAGCAGCCTGGGGTTTTCTTTGTTCTACTGAACCACCACAGTTCATGTGTGCTACATGGTTGCTGGACAGTGCACCTCCATGAGAAAAGTACTTAAGATGACACTGGCACTTTGACCTAGTGAAGCAATAGAAACTGCCACCATGGAAGAAACATCATTAAAACAAAAAATTAAAAAAATAGGTATATTCATATTTTCTCAAACATAGACAGCACTTCCTAGTATTCCATGCCTGAGAGGCCACAGCAGCACATTGGGTGTCCCATAGCTGCAAATCCAGAGGCAAGGTTGCCTCCAGTGTCACCTCACCTGGCTGGCAACCAGGGAAGCTGCCTCCCCACAAGGACAGTGGTCGCTGGCATGCACCTAAACTACCTACAAAACTTGGCCACTCAAGGAAAAGGTAGTAATTATTCCGAGGGCAAAGCATGACCCACACAGCTCCCATCTGCATGATTCATCCTCCTGTGATGCATCTGGCATCTGTGTTCTTACTACCCTGACAATAATTCCGGGTCAACACACCTATGGCAGACACAGCCACTGTCAATACTGGAACTTTACTGGCCATGAAGATACTTTGTTTTGATTTGAAACAAAATATTTTGATTTATCTTCTTTTCCCAATCCTGCAGAAATCTCACAGCCCAGTGCAAACCTTTTGTACGGTGTATCTTAACCAAGCAAATCCTGATAATGCCCCCAAACTCAAGATGTAATTCTTGTGTTACGAACCTGGAAACTAATGGTAAATATTCAAGTTTCCATTCTCTTTCACATGAGGAATGGCTTTGTGATGTGTTTTTTCTAACGAAGACTACAAGTAAAATCTCTCTTCTACATCCCTCCTACTGTTTAGGCACTCATGTCCTGACTGTGAATGCAAGGTTCACAGCCAATTAGATCCCAGAGATGTATGGGATTCCTAGATGTGAAAGACATGTAATATTATGAAGGATCTCATTATAATCTTGAATGGCTTGAGCAATTACGCTACATTATCCCAGATATTTATATTTTACATGTAGTATAACAAAAAACCACACTGAAACTCTGTATGGCCTTATAAAGTATATCCATGAGATTTGGGAAAATGCTACATCTTCCTCTGCCCTGAACTCATCTTCATATGTGATTGAACAAGACTCCATTTAGGAACAAGGTGGAAGCAAATATCCTCTAGATGGAAATCTGGATTATGATGTATGCTAATATCATATCATGATATTAGCAGTTTTTACCTAATGACACAACAGATGTCAATAGTAGTAACTATCATCCACAGAGATAAATACACATTTTCTGAAAGGTCTAATGCATAACATGAATAAGACTATTTAAAAAATAAATCTCTGAGGATATGCATTTTAGTGCTTTAGTTGGCTATTTCTAAAACTGCTTTTTAAGAAGAACATTTTCAAGCACCTGCATCATTTACCTGCAGCATCTCTACAGATGGGAGGGTGCCTTAATGCTGCTAATGGCAAACAGCCAACTTCAGAAACAACAAACCAGTTTAGAAACAGCCACCCCCATCACTCATCATTGCTACCCAGGAGCTGCAAAGGTGGAAGGGTGAATTACAATTGAATCAGTTTGTCAATAAGACTAGCCAAGACGGAAAAAAACCCCCACAAAAAGCATTTCAGAATAATCTTGAAACTAATACATGGGTTTATATATTGTGGTTCCCTTTTAATAGTAAATGAATGGGTGGATACAAGATTTCTTTTAGTGCTGTTTCCTAGGGAATGAAAACAAAAGATTGTTTTGAAAGGATAAATCCCTAATCCAAAACCAAACCAACCATTTTAGAAGAAAAATTGTTGAAGATACGCTATTTCTCCTTTAGATTTAATCTACTTTTGTAAAGAGACAAGATGGAATAAACTCCTCAAATTTGGTTCTTTGAAATTAATTGAATTGAGGCTTTCTGCAGCATTTTGTGAGCTCATAAGACTGGAATGCTGCCTTAGGTGTACTGCTGGAAAATGTGGAATACTCTCTGCTTGCACCAAGAATTTTAAAAGGTACTCTAACTGTAATAAAAGAATCCTTTCTTGGGATTGCTAGACATGGCAAAAGCTCCTCTCAGGTTAAGTCTTCAGTTGGATCAGAAATCAGATTCATGTCCATCCTCAAGTATACATGCTGATTATTTACACATGATCCTGTGTCTAGGCAAGGTATTTGCTTTTGTAAAAGACCAGAAAGAAGCAAATATGCAATGCCTCCAAAGCACATACACCTACTTCCACAGTAAGATAAGCAGCCAAGATATGGATATTAAATCTTTGTGGAACACACAGTATTTTGAAAAATTATTTTGATAGTGCTTAAATAGATTATTTTGATTTACAGGCAACTTTCACAACAGCCACAAGTCAGCTTGCCAAAGGCCACCTGGTTAAACTCTAAAGCCCAGGTAATCCATAGAAATTCACCACTAGCTCACTTTCCATGTCTCCAAGTGCATTTTCATTCACCTACAGGTGAATCACTAAATTTACATACCTGTTACCAACATCTGCTGTTGCTCTCTCTCTTGGAAATAGTTTCATTCTCTTCCTCTGAGATACAGAGCATTTATTGGTTTCTAAAGCAGAAAACAGCCTTTTGGAGTAAATGCCTAGGACTTCCACAGGTTTAAATATATTCTTCCCATTCTTAGATAATGGTATATAGCTAAAACTGCTCTAAAATGGTGAGGCTGGAAAAGTGAAGCTTTGCTGAGCAGAGAATTTCAATTTGGTTAGGGAATTTGAAAATCTGTGCTTGAAAAGAAAAGGAGAGAATAAAGGCATGTCCAAATGTCAGGCCAAACAGGCCAGTCTGGAAAAGGTTTTAGAGAAAATCAGTCACAGGGGCTTTCTATTTTTCATCCATTCCTAGGGATACTAACAGGGTTCCCAGGAAGTTCTGTTTCTATGGACATAAGAAAAAATGTAACACCTTCCTATGTTTTTATGTAGGGACATTGCATTTTATAACATGATGAAAAAAAACAACAACCCAGAAGAATTTACAGTCTGGAATTGGTAAAAGCATCTTTTGCCTTCCTTGAAACTCAATTAGGAAGGCACACATTGCTCTATAAATTAACCTGGAAGTTTACGATCTGTCTCCTGGGAAGCACCAATTCAAAACTCATTTCTAGTTGTGCATGTTTCACATGCAGAATTA
The DNA here is from genome assembly GCA_013399455.1 of Anthoscopus minutus. Lineage (NCBI taxonomy): Eukaryota > Metazoa > Chordata > Aves > Passeriformes > Paridae > Anthoscopus > Anthoscopus minutus. The sequence continues at coordinate 6,738 of VWYI01030892.1, read as the reverse complement.
GGATCCTCATCAAGCACAATGAGCCATCTCTTCAAGAAATTTCTACCAAAATAAATTACTGAAACCAAGAAGCTGGATGTAATAATTCTCCTCTTTCCACTTCTCTTTTATGACCTTCTGCAGATAACCTGACCGAGACACCACAGATATGAAACTATGAACTGCGTCGTAAGCACAGGATACATAGAGAAACATTTGTTCTTTTCTGACAATTATGAATGCTTAAATGTGTTGCTGCATAAGTCACTTTTCTTACAACAATCAAATGAATTAAATTACATGCTCTTCCCAAAACAGGCATTTTTGCAGTGCTTCAATCTTTGCAGAAGCTGATATGCTGGGAGAAGACAGCTGCTACAGTTTTCCACAAGGTGGCACGGTTCCCTTTGCTGAAATACAGCACTAAATGTGCCATAGAGAAACTCTTTTTTTCCACAAATGTACTGGCCAATGTCATGAATAGCTTTAGGATCTCTAACTTACCTCTAACAAAATTCATTTTAACAAATTCCTTCCATAGATAGTTTAATGAATTAAAAAAACTTCCTTCTCTTGTGATGAAATGAAGAAAAAGTGTTTATCTGTGCTTGCTGCCACACAAAAGCAAGCTTCAATCAAAGACAGTTAAGACACATAATACGGCGTGGGAGAGACTAAAGGGCTAAAAATACCTGATTTTCCCAAGTCATCCATTTCAAATCTTTTCAGAGACTTCTTTCAGTCTCTCAATATTTGGGGTAAAAAGGACTAGCAAGGAATCCACCTACCCCATTCCCTTCCCATCCATGTGAGAAATAAAGATCCCCAGAGCATTTTCCACAGGTAAAGATTTTCCCTGCTGTTTCTGGACCACTTCCCATTCCTGTAACATATGGCAGTAATTGCCCTGTCCTTGGGGCAGAGGCAGATGCACTGATCAGCTCTGCCCTCAGCCTCTGATACTGCAAATCAAATACCATAAGGCTCATCATGAAAGGAACAACTCTATCATTCTCAGGACTGGAACCTAATGCACCTCACTCCTTCAACTCCTTCTACTGTGCTCAGAATTTAGTGCTTGTCATTGCAATAAGCACAGCTGAAACCCTTGCTTTTAAACTAGCAGTGGGCCAAGCAAACTATTTACATCTGATTTAAACATCACAAGCCGAATAATCAAGATGAAAAAACAATTAAGTCCCCTGATCAGTCTGTTTTCTCTCTTAAAATATATCATTAATGCTATTAAAATTATCAACTCTGTTACATACATATTTGTTTCTGCAAATAAGTAGCTTCTGATCTTGTCAGTTGCTGCAGCTGTACAGCGCAGTCAAAATACTTATTTAAATTACTTGGATTTTCAATTATAGAGATTCATAGACACTCTTAACAATAACAAGGCAAAACTATCAACAAGACAAATCTGGAGACAGATATAAAAGCATTCAAAACTTTCTGCTGCTCCTTTCTCCTCAAAACCCCAAGATTACAACAATGAAAGCTTTGATTTAATTTTGGTGCTTCATCACATAACAGTCTAATTTTTCTCTATGAAATGCATTCTCAAAGTAGATTGCATTGTCTCTTCCAAAACACAAAGTTTCTTGTACTAAAAGGTAACTTCCTTGTTAGTAGCTGTAAGTTAACATGTAAAGACATATAAAAAAGGAAGAGTACTTTAAAAAGGGACAAGCTTGAAAACAAAGAGCCAATTCTGTCACTGATTGCCCTGGAAGCTGTCCAGAGATAAAAAACAGCACCCTCTCATACACAGATACTCACTTAGTTGTGCAAGAGGACAGTTATTACAGTTGGACAGTATAATCTTGAACTCTAAAATCCAATTTCCCAGCTTATGTGATTTTAAAATAAGTTGCACTTTCCTCACCCAACAGAATGGAGATTTAGATCTGCAAATTCCTTTGATGGAGTTAGTCTTGCATGGCAAATCCACATTGCACCAAGAGGAGGGGTACACTGAATTTCAAAACTTAAGAGACATTCTGCACCCTGCAAGTTTATGCTTACAACTGTTAGATTTTTAATTGCTATATCATTGAGGATCTTCATACAGACCTTGGCTTCTGGATCACTGTTGATGCTACAGGAATCATCATCATCAGATTGTGGACCATTTCTGTGACATTAAAAAAAAAAGAAAGGACAAAATCGGTCACAAAATCATGTGAGAATTACAGCACAATATAGAACGGAGTTGATAATTTCACTGAGACTTCTGAAGTCATTGTACCTGAGCTTCAAAGAGGCGTAGCGTAATGTTGCTCCTTCAAACTCTTTCAGACTTGGGTCTGGGTTCACAGTGGCTGCATGCAGGTCCTAGAGACAGAGGCAGTGCTATTAGTAAAGTTTTAATACTATTATAATAGTATTAAGTACACCATCATGTTATTTCATAGCTCAAAGGGAAATTAAATCCTCCCTGCAAAGAAGCGATAGTATTTCTGGCTGAAGTTGAAAAGAGGCATGCATATATATATATATAAATATTTTTTTTTCTCAAGCTGCATTTCATTCAGTGCAGGCATCTTATTTGTTACATCATGGCAGTTGCTCTGATAGTTTAGACTGAATCCATTCCAAGTGGAAAGATCAGAAAAGGCAGCATGTTTGTGAGCTAGACATCCCTAGCAGTACCCCCATTCACTTTGGGCTAGGTTATGAATGACATTCATGGAAAAATAAAAAGGGAAAACAGCCACTGCCATGCAAAAAACAAGGGTAATAGTAGTAAAGGTTCTAAAATCTGACAATATACTTGCCTTCCAAATGTCACTATTAATCTTTCCCCCATTCAGTACAGCAAAATCACTCCATGGCTGTTTCTAGACACATAATTATTCACACAGGAAGAAGCACATTGATAAAAAAAAAAAGAAAAGAAAAAGAAAAAAAAAAACACAAGACACTGTTGTTAGCATTGATATTTACAGGATGGGTTAGGGAACAGATCACCTCAAACTTCAACTACTTACTCCACTATACCATGACATTTGGAGGAAAGGGGAGAGAAGACATGCCTCTAACAGTTACTTACCAAAACAAATGATTGAAACAAGGAAAGTTAATATAAATTAGGAACAGACAATGAAATTACCCTTTAACTATGATCTTAAAAGCAAGCAAAATGAATCTGAATATGAATGTTGGCCACAGCTGCTACAGCCTTTGATCAACAGCAATTAAGGGGAAACATTAAGATTTCCATTTGATTGGCACTTTAGTTAAAATGCCCTAATGGTACTAGAACTAGAAATACTGAAACACACAAAAATATATACAAGGATAAGATACACACAAGGGTAAAAATCAAATATTTCTAGAGAGAAAGCACCAGAAAAGGGCAAAAAAGGGAAGGAGGATTAGTAAGAACTGCAGAGATTTCTTAATGAAAAAGTAGTTTTGAAAACTCTAGCAGCTTTTTTTAAAAAACAATCCTGAACCAAACAAAGCACCCACCCTCTCATTTTCTATTCAAGTTTCTCAAAAATTTTCAGAGGTGTTCAGTGGTACAATCAAGCAAGTAGCAGTGTGCTTAGCACTAAGCAACCTGAGGTTCAGGCTTTTCTGTAAAGCTTGAGAAGAACAGCTGATGCTGGAGTGCCTCTCTCCTCTATCTAACCTGGAGAGAATTCCCACAGTCCTCAATAAAAGCCAGGAGATTTGATTTCTGGGAGACCCAGAGCCACCTCTTTATAGCTTTACCAAACCAATAAATCCTGAAAGTAATTCCCCTTTTAAGATGATCTCTGCCAGGGTGTCCAGTTCAGCCCCAAGGTGAAGTGGTACCCACTAACACAGCCCAATCTGCAGGGTGCACTTCTCAGCCCAGAAGTATTCTCAATATATCCCCAGTGGGGGAATTATTTTGTGAGAAACAACTCCCAGGAATAAGGATTTCCTAATATGCTTTTGAACTAATTGAGTTGTCACCCTTTCCTTCCAAGCCTCTTCTCTTTAATTATTAGCTGCTAGTGATTATGTTATCTACAGAACAACTTCTAGAGGTGTTCAAGATGTTACTGGAATGAGTTAGGCTGTAAGAAGACACAACTACCATCACCAAATTCTGCTATGATTTCAAAGAAGCTCTTACTGAAACTTAAACACTACAGCCTTTTCACTGCACAGGAAAGGGGAAAGAGACAGCAAAATTTCTAAAATGCGGAAGAGAATGTTACAAAAGACAATGACTGAAAAAGGAAGTAATTTGACAACACACAAGAGAAAAGAGGGATCTAAAACTCAGTCAAATTTAAACAGCTGTGCAGAACCAAAATACATTTTCACGCTTTTTAGAGGGAGGAAAGGAAGGAAGGTTACAGGTTATTCATATTTAGCATTTATTATCATTTTTGTTAAATCAGCAGGATTTTCGCATAATGCTTATTCCATAATGGATTTGGATTGGAATTTACTGATTACCTTGTGAAAGAAAAACTGCCTTGCACTTCATGTAAAAGTAAGATATTTTTTCTTTATATTCCTTTTTAAAACATTTTGCCATTTCGATGCACAACAGCATCATTCCTCCCTACCCTTTTTTTTAATTCTCTGTTCAATGGTAATAACTTTTTTTTAATGCTAAATATCCAGAGTAAGCTACAACATAAAAATGGCTGACTTGATCTGTTCTTTGTTGACTGCCCTCAGCTGTGAGCCACATTCTACCAAATGAAGCAGAAAAGCTTCTCTATATTACATTATTTAAGAGACAGGGACACAATAAAATAAAATGAAGGAAAAAAAGGAAGAAACAAGACAAAGGATAAAAAGGTGTTACTTAGGGTTTGGGGGGGAAGGTATTTCTAAATGTTTGTTTGTCAAACTCATAACCTGAAAGAGCCCAAATAAACTCATTTCAAGACTGGTACATGATGCTTTATAGACAAATGTGACTTAGATAAAGTATTTTTATGGTCTCATGGAAGCCAATTGGTTCAGATATGAAATGCTACCCATGCTATTCCTCAATCCTAGATTATACTCTTTTCATCTGCCTAAAACTTAGATATCTCCCAACCTTTTCAGAATGAGGCAATACAAATCCAGCATGGGGGAATGAGCTAAAATAGCCCTCTCAAGACACATTATCTTGAAGCACAGGCTTCCAGCAGCAGCGAGGGAACCAGCTGCACACAGCTCACACATGGGTCCAGCTTGGAGGCAAGCTCTCTGCCATAAGTGATGCTGCCAGTGGTAGTTCTGGGATAAAGGCAGCCTCTAGTCTAGACTGAATTCCCAATCTTCTGTGACCTTATCACAGACACCTGTATTACTCTTTCCTAGGGAGTGAAAGGCGGAGCACTTGGGTATGCAGCAGTGCACTGAACAGGAATTGAAACAAATACCACCTTCCAGTGACTTGGGAATGATACAGCACTGGCACGTACCAATTACAGAGACTAAAACCTAGAAATCCATGATAGATTACACTGTCAAATTATTTCATTACCCCTCTTAAACACACACTATGACTTATTTCTCTCTTATTGCTCTGCACTGGGGCCTCTGCTTAGAACCAGCTGAATCACAAAGAATTCTTCCTCCACTTCCTTTTAATAAAGATTGGCATCGTTTCAAGGAACACAAGACTTTTTCTAACAGTTCTCGCTGTAACTCTAGCTATGCCTGAAGCCTCTGCAGCTGTTTCAGTATTTGGAAGTAGACAAAATCCTGAGCCCAATTCATGCTCTTTTTTGAACTCCAATACTGTAAGTCTGCTGGTACTGTATTGGGATGCTGTCTTAGTGACCATTGAGTCAAAAAGCCAGCACTGCTTCAGTAACACTAAGATGCTTATCAATGAATGCAGAAACAAACAAAAAGCAAATGCTTTTGCTTATGTCTACAATTAAAATAACTACATTATATCACACTAATATGAATTTTGGGGATGTGCTTATTTTCTGTATCACCTCTTCCAGCAGAGTATATGATCTGGGTGCTGCCATAGAACTGTCTATGCAAAATCTTTGCTGGAACAAATTCCTTGTTGAATTAGAACTGCCATATCAAAACTTAGGTGAGTGTGCTATGTACTCACACACACTTATGGCTTGATGCATCTATACTGTATTAAAATCTATGTTATTGTAATTCATACATTTTGTACTCTGGTGATGCTGCTGAGAATTAATGATTATTATTCATAATCACAAACTGTATTTCATTTAAAGCTAACAGAATCACAAAAGGTTAAAAATACACATAATACATTGCCAGCAGGTCTAAATGTTAATTGCAAAGACACTTTAAAAAGAAGTAAAAAAATATTTCAAATTAAAATACACTATTTTTCCTCTGCAGTTTACCAACCATACTGATTCCTGGTTTTTGTGAAAACCACCTATAATTTACTATTTAAGGTCCCATTCTCTAGAGTAAGAAAAATAATAATGGTAAAGTTATAATCTTCACATGTACATTACAGGAATTTATACTAGAAGCTTGTGCATTTCTGAATTTTTTCTTGTTATCTACCAGAATGGTAACAGTTATAGTTCTTTCTCCATGAATCCTCTCAGAAATTATTTCCAGCATGCCTGGTGCATAGTATGAGAGCTTAACTGATGTAAACCATAACTGAAGTGTTGTGGTCAAGTCTGCAGACCTTATGAGCAGCATCTATGAATGTGAGAACAACCTTTCTAAAATAATGAACAGGATTGTACATATTTAAGCCTACACAGGATAAAAGTTCCAGGATCAAGATGGTAATACATACTTGACTGTCCT